>JARQZK010000044.1:462500-592500 GCA_030704885.1 Cynegetis impunctata
GCGAACACCAAATGTTCAATTCGAAGAACTTTCATTTCCACTTGGACGGTTGAATTTATAGGCCTAACGTTTGGAGAAATTGGGCAATGTGGTGAAACACGACTATTAACTATAATTATTATTGTAACAATTATATTTAACAAAGTGTCGGTTCATGAATCACGTGGACAATAGGAAACCATTTTATTCAATACCAACTTTTGCATTTTGGTAATAACTAAACATAAGAAAAAACAAGTAAGAATTATTACATTATCGTGTGAGTGCTCCATCACTAAGGTCGTATTTTTCACTAGAAAAAAATCGCATCGAGATGCAATTCGAAATGAAGAAACTATGATTTCAAACTTAAATTAGAAAATTATTTATTTTATTGAAAAAAAAATCGCGAAGTGCATCGCTTACTAAAGAACCGCGTTCTATCACCAAACTGTAAAGAAAATTAGAAAATAATTAATTTTATTCAAAAAGAAAAAATAAATTCGCGAAGTACATCGCGTACGTATTGAGGACGATTGCACAATTTTACACTTATTTTGATAATTTCGTTGTGCCCCGAAAAATACCCCAGATATCATATTTCAACTCATTCAGTTTCATGTGAACTGCTGTAGATGCCAATATGTAGGTACCGGGAAAAATATATGAATATCTTTTTTAACTCCTTCCCACATGAATTAAAATTCATAATACTCGATTTTTACAATAATTTTTAATTTCTACCCTCTTTATTTTACCCCCACCACCATTTTGTGTTAAAATGTCATATAGAAAATCTGTTCACCAAAAAAACCCCTTAAACATATATATATATATATATATATATATATATATATATATATATATATATATATATATATATATATATATATATATATATATATATATATATATGTATATATATGAAGAAATTAAAATTGACAGATCCAATGTATTTCATAGCGTTGTTATAAATAAGTTGATGATATGTAGATTACAGATAAACTAATGTAAATGTCCCAGCCATACCTAAGTTATAATCTTGAAAAAGGCTTATATACAAGTAATAAAATCTGAATACCTAAAGTTTTACTGTGCTCTAAACCCAAGAAAATTGCACCTTAAATATATAAAATATAGCACAAGAAATTCTACCTATCGTATATATATATATATATATATATATATTTATATATATATATATATATATATATATAAATAGATATATAAATATATATATATATATATATATATATATATATATATATATATATATATATATATAAGTTAATATGAATATATGAATGGATAAGAGAATGGTCTTCATTATTTTTGTGTTAGCTAGAATATAATCTCAGTATTAGCGAAAGGAAATGAAGAGAATTGCAAATTTATAACTTCTTTAAAATATTGATACAATATAAATACACCTTATTCATTCCCCAAGATGTGTAATATGCAAATTTTATCACTAGAATAAAGTTTATCGTCTAAAATATATAAGGTCAGCAAGGTGTGCAAACATCCATTTCTTGAAAATAATATCCATTGAATTTGGAAATACTTATAGTATATTATCATTTCACACTTGTCAACTCCTTTATTTATACATAATATGATTAAATATTCATTAAAATGACACATATTCAACTTAAATTGATAGTAACATAATCAGAATTTTTTTTTGTATTTGAAGAGAAATTTCGATAGTAAACACATGCAATATCTTAAGCGCTAACCTCGGATGGACCAGTTATTATTATTGAGTTGAAAGATTTTAAGTTCTACAAACAAGATTTCAATCATTGAAATTCTCATGAATGAAAACACGCGTGTGCTGCACAGCTCCGTCACTTAAGTCGTACTTTTTTCCAATATTTGTTATTTTTACATGCAAATTCTTACCCTGAGTAATTTTGGAGGGACTAAAGAAAAGAAGAAGAAGTCAGGGCAGACCACCGATGCGATGGGTAGACGATATACGGAGAATAGAACACAATTGGATGCAACTTGCTCAAAATCGAGATTCTTGGCGGCATAGGGAGGAGGCTAATGTCCAACAGTGGACGCTAGAAGCTGGATGATGATAATGATGTAAGAAAAGCCCAAATATTCAAAACCTGCAGAACGCATAAAATTTGTACATAAAAATTGCGGTGATGTGAAAAATCATCTCCCCAATATTAACCAAATTCAAATATTTTCAGTCTTCTAACTAAATTTGTAGTGGCAGAAGAGATGCACAATACTCGAAAATCTACAAAAACGCTCGAAATTTCAACATAAGAAACGCGGATAAGTACATACAGAAAATCATTTGAAGTTTTCAAATGCCAAATGTGTACTTCAGTAACATTAAATCAATTCTTGTATCAAATTTCAACCCTCTAACTCAATCAGCGGAAACTGTGGAGTTGTAAATATTCATACCCCACGCAAACACTAGAACCCTCCAAGTTAGAAAAGTAGCGGTTGAGGACAATAGTTTGAACCACTATCTTATACTTCCCTAACATCAACTCAATACACTTAAAATTTTAACCATTTAACTCAATCTGGATGTGCTGCGGGGGTGCACAAATATTTCATCTCCCCATAAGTGGCGATGATCAGAGAAAAAAGTATAGACCATTTTAGGTCACGTGACTTTGACAGGTCCTCTATGTTCACTTGGTCACTTGTGTCAGTACTGTCATTTGATACTCGTTATTGATAGATGCATTTGTTTGTTTTTTTGAGTTTTATAGTATTTCAGAGTGAAAATTCAACAAATTCTTGAGTTATGTCTCGTAGTAAATATTATTCAACTCTTACCGATGATGTGAAAGTTCGCTACGACAAGAAATTGGAGATAATAGACGATATAGACCCATATTCATTTGGAGAAGTGAGTTGTCCAAGGATCTGGAAGTAATCCCTTCAGTATCTTTGATGGATTTGGTAAATTATATAATCCTTAGTCATAGCTTCTACACTGGACAGGAGTTTAAAACCTACAAATCTTTATGGGCCTACAAATATTATGAGTCTGGGTACGTCCAAGATGTTTTGGCTCGATAAATGAATGATATTGCCTACATTGTTGTTGGAAAGGTAGGCATAGCAAACAATTTTATTATTTCTAAATGTTATATTTCACTTTTATATTTTTTTATCAATAACTTTCTCATTGTTACAGATTAGACTTTCTCAAAACGCAAGGTTTGGCTAATCCCGTTATCAGATGGGGTTGTTTCCAGTGAACATTGCACATGTATGGCAGGTTTGGGGGAAGTTTGTAGTAATGTGACAGCATTGTTGTTTTGTTTACAAGCTTGTCCAGCTGAAAACGAAAATGAATATGTTTCCTGCACACAAAGGCTTGCACAGTGGCCTGTACCTTCTACGAAATCCATTGACTTGATTAAATAATTTAGTTTGTTGTCAAAAATGAATAAATAATTTTACATTAACTATTTTTAATTTGTCAACAACATTACATAGGGTTGAAAATAAGCAATATCTGTTTTTAAATAGCTTTATTATCTCCAAGAAAATACAAAGTGATCATAAATTAGAAGTCACCTTACTCTAAACAATTGATTAACTATTCCAATCTTTGGCACGCTTATTGTGATAAATCCTGAAACAAGAATATGTATTACATATTTGATCATGAACATAAAGAACCACTTACTTATCTTTTTGAATCGTTCATCTGACCTCACTGTAATTCTTTCGTGTCGATTCAGGGACTGTACATCTTTTTTTTCGCCAACTATATAAGTATCCCATGTTTTGAGTGGGTACCCAATCTGGGTTATTCTTATTCTCTAGTAGGGTTGGTTGTCCTAAATATATAAGAGCATTACTTTCATTTAGCTTTTGGCATCATTGTTTTGTTGTTCTTTTTGTACCTTTTTTTAGGATATTATTTTGAAAAATAAAGGAACCAAACTCAATTATAATCAAAATACTCACCCAATAGGGAATGTCTTGAACAAATTCTAGCATTTCTCAGCATACTTTCGCTCAAAAGACCCTTTTTTAAAGCCCTAACCCATAAGTCACGTCGTTGTTTTGACAAGGCATTTAAATAGTCTCCACGGTTTTTCAGCGCGGTGGGAATCCTGAAGAATCAAACTTGGTCTCTTCCCGATCTTATTGAACACTTAACAACACAATAAAACATTGGCATTTTAATAATATATTGCAAACTCCGTAACGACTTTTACACTGTAAGCATAGGCCGAAAAGTTTGTCTGCCCACCAAGTGAATATGGCGGATTTGTTTTGACAGTTGTGACGTCATCCTAAAATGATCTATACCGCTAAAAGGCAAATTCCTCAATCCACGTAGAAAACTTCAACCCTCTAATTTTATTTGGAGGTGGTTTGTACGAGCAAAAACCTTACGGTTCTTCCAGCTTCATCACCCTCCAAATAACCGTAAGAGGCTGAATTCCGGATATGATCCAGATAAGTAATTTCCGCATCTTTTTCCATCAATTATGTGTATCTTCCTGCCACTAGTTGCATTAATAACAATCCACAGAATAGAACATAGCCTACAATATGTTTAACTTGCAGATATTGTTAGAAGTTATGTACTTAGGTTAAATTTGAATCGAATTGAATTGGATGAAATTAAGTTAAATATTAGTTAGGTTAAATCTTCAATGATTATGTTTTCCTTTTCTGTTATGTAATTCTCTTTTCTCTTGTTCTTGTTCCATGTATTAATTTGAATAATAGATTAGTCAAATTTTGTATTAAGTATAGGTTTAGCTTTCGGAATACTGGTTGATATTACTTGTTTTGTTTCATTCTGTTCCATATACGTCTTCCCTTTTTGTCTCTGGCGCTGTGGTTCGATTTATTCTCTATTTAGCCTTAAATTAATTATTTTCTGTAATTGGGTATTATAACTATTGGAAATAAAGAATATATATATATATATATATATATATATATTATATATATATATATATATTATATTATATATATATAATATATATACATAGGTATATATTTATATATATATATATATATATATATATATATATATATATATATATATATATATATATATATATATATATATATATATATATATATATATATATATATATATATATTATATATATTTTTTTTTTTCATATATGAAAAACTTGGTTCTCGAGATGAACCGCGTAAAATATTAGATAAATCTCGGCGTTTCGGCTCCTTTTGTGAAGCCATCTTCAGGAGAATGGGGGGGGATAATTCAGAATTGCGATCCCAATCTGAATTATTCTCCCTTTACATTCTCCTGAAGATGGCTTCACAAAAGGAGCCGAAACGTTGAGATTTTTCTAATCTTTTACAGGGCCAAGTTTTTCAAATACTTCCGACCGCGGAAATCTTTCTGAACATGGTAGAACATGTGGAAGTTGTTTATGAACAACATGTCCCAAATTCAGCCTCCTAGGGATTTTTGAAGGGAGCATGGAGCTAAGATCCTAATTTCTGGTGGATTCCTGGTGGATCCCAAACATCGTGTTAAATGAGTGCGAGGGTTGAGAATGTGTGAGTGAATTCATGAAAAGTAAGTGCCTCTGGTGGTATAATCTTTTTTTTCTGACCGCTGCCATTTTTGTTTGGAGATTTCTGTGGGGGTTTGCGCAACTCCATAGCTCATCCAGAATTTGAAAAATGATTTCTTACGTGGATTGAGTTGATGTTTGAAAAGTAGCTTCTGGGAGTGTCAACTATTGTCGGAATACTCCGGAATTTTAATGTAGATATTTCATATTTTTTTCATGGTTTTTTAGATTTTGCGCTCCTGCACTGCTTCTGCTATTTGAGTTAGAAGAATGAAATTTGGTACATGGATAGAGCAAATTTTATGCTGAAACTTTAAGCAAATTTGAGGATTTGAGCTTTACGCAAATCTTATATCACTCCAATTTCAGTTAGAGAATGCTGAAAATTCGCACGTGAATTGCTTGATGCTAGGGATGTTGTAAATGTTTTCTCACACCGCCGCAATTTTTATGGAGAAATCACATGAGATTTTGTAGGCATTCAAGCATTTTGTATTTCTTCAGCTGCTTCAAAGAGACTTATGGGGTTAAGAATTTATATGTAGCAATGAACAAAGATGTGGAGAAAACATGACCTATTCAAGGATGTTTGTTGTTCTAGTGTTTTTTGTTATCAACAGAATTCAACTGTAGACTTTCATTAATTATTCATATGAGTTGTAAATTCTCATATAATATATAGAATCGTTCTCATCAGAATTGGAAAAAAAACACACTCACGATATCTTCTCAACTAATCAATTGCAGTTAATTTTTTTCTTATCCTGACGTCATGACTGTGGTTCTTTCCGAAAGATCTGAGTGAATCTAATTATTATTTCGCGTGGTGAATCTCGATACGTTGTATCAGACATGGATAAAATAAATTGACTACCTAAATACAAGGTTTCATTCAATCGGGGCTTAATAAGATGTTAACATCGTGTTCCTCGTTAGTGCTAATATAGTGGGCAGAACCGCATCAAGAATCCACACTTGGAAGTACACATTTACACAAATATCATAGTAGAAAATCACTTCAACTTAATTTCAATTTAATGGTAGCTTTCGCAATTGAAATCCTTGAATTCCACGTAATTTTTGGACGTATTTTCTCTGTAAATTAAAGATTATTGCAGTGTTTCGAAAATCAACGGAAATAACGAAAGAGAGTTTCAAATTCGTTTTATACCAACTGTGCCACGATTTTTTATATCTGATTGGCATCTCCTAAGCTTAAGGAAAGGGGTGGCGGGGAGATGCATGAGGAGTGGCGGGAAGATGCATGTGGGGTGGCAGTAGATGTGAAAATCAATTATGGATATCAAATTCGAATCTCACCCTTTTGATGCATTTTCGGAGGACGTAAAAAAGCTGGATATTGAAATATTTTAGCAGCTTTATACTCCAAATTCATTTGGAGAGTTGAAAATGTATGGATCTCTAATACCCAACCAAACTGACTTAGGAAGTTAAGAACTCATATGTAAAATAGGATAAAACACGATGTTAGTGACGTAGTACTACTGCTCATGCATTTTTTTCATATATCCCAGAACAATTTGCAAAAATTTCATCTTGAAATACGGTACCTTCAATTTGCAGTTCAAGGCTGACATAAAATAGTTTTATTTTCATAAATTGTAAATTTACAGCCGATATATCTCTATCTATCTAACTATCTATCTATCTAGATAGTTATCTATCTTTCTATCTATCTAACTATCCATTTTATAATTATATCTATCTATCTGACCCGGCAAACGTTGTTCAAATTATTAAAATGGCTATTAAATAAAAAAGTGAAAATTTAGAGTAGTATGTATTTGCTAAAACATCATAAAAAAATGGAAATAAAAAATTTTGTCCAAAAAATTTATACAAATGTTTGTGGTGAACCACCCTAATCACTGAGGGATATGAAAAATATATTACAACCTATTCTCAGACCGACTATTTTTATTTTCGATTGCCATCTTGCAACCCTATTGCGGATCTGCGGATAAAATTTAAAAAAATGAAAATCGCGACGGAAAAATAGCGGTTGATCGTAGAAGGGTAAAAAATTGAGAGTAATATAAATTTTTTTATTCTAAGTCATGACAAAATGATTGCCACAAAAATTGAAGTTTATAATTATTGAGTGAAAAATAGGAGTTGATCGTAGAGGGTTGAAAATTCAGGGTTGTATGTATTTTTGAATGCTGTATCATAAAAAAATACAACAGAAAATTTGGTCTGAAAAATAAAAAAAAATTAAGGGGTGGGCCCTCACCCTCAACATTCAGGAGGATGAAAAATAGATTTTGTCTGATTCTCAGACCTAATCGATATGCCCACAAAATTTGATGAGAATCGGTCTAGCCATTTTGGAGGAGTTCAACAAATAAAACATAAGCGTTTATCATAGAGGGGTGATAATTTAGGGATGTATTTATTTTTGAATGCTGTAACATTAAAAAAAATTGAACAGAAAATTTTGACTGAAAAATAAAACTTAACATTTAGGGAGATGAAATGTTGGCCGATTCTCAGACCTACCCGATATGCACACAAAATTTCATGAGAATCGGTCGAGCTATTTCGGAGAAGTTCAATTCCTAACACCGTGACACTAGAATTTTATATATTAGATATAGGTATATATATATATATATATATATATATATATATATATTTATATATATATATATATATATATATATATATATATAATATATATATATATATATATATATATATATATATATATATTTATATAACATATATATATATACGTATATATGTATATATATATATATATATATATATATATATATATATATATATATTTATATATATATATATATATATATATATATATATATATATATATATATATATATATATTATATATATATATATATATATATATATATATATATATATATATATATATATATATATATATATATATTTATTTGAATTGTTGATGCCTGTGAACTATTTTTAACTTTTTGATAATTATTAGCAACAACAGGCTTGGTGAATCTCAAAAAACTCGATTTTATTGAAAAGTTAACGTTTCGCCACGACATGGCGACACGTTAAGTTTGCAAAAAGCAAAAATATTAATACGCGTAGCATGTGGAAAACATTACAATTACAATAATTCTTCTTTCGTTTTATGTTTTTGTTGCACTCGTCTTTGAAAATTATGTTGAAAAAATACCACGAAACTGCAAACTATAATTAAACTTTCTATCTGCGATTTCACAGTCAACAGAATACGTCAAAATGTAACTTTTACCTTTGTATTATTTCCCACAAAGCCTCAGACGTCAAATTTCGAAAGTATTCAAACAAAATATCCTTTCTTCCCGTTCTTTTCGTAGCCGAATGTTTTGAGTTGTTCGTCTTCAATATAAAACCACATTGTAACAGAAAGAATGGAAAGACACGGCTCCCCATATTTAAATATTCGTTACGGTGGTGGCGAACATTTCAGGTCGTTTTTGACACATTTTAAGTTTTCAGTAGCTGTACCTAAATGGATTTTCTCCAACTTGCACGGCAGGTAGTCATTTTAATTCACAACTTGGAAACATAAATAGTCGGTTGTCACTGTCAAGTCGTCCTTTGAGATCTCTAGAATTGATATCGGCCCCTCTGAAGTGCTTCGAATTTCATAACAAAGGAAAAGAGTGTCATGGGGTCAGTACGACATAGAAATGTTGATTACTAGGCGCAATAAAGTAACTTAAGGTTTTATTTCTTCAGTAGTTTGATATTGTTGTCTATTCCTTTTGAAGTTCCTAATTTTTTTCTTCACGATCATCACAGAATTCGTCAATTCTGATATCAAATTTGATTACAGAATACTGGAATTCTCTCTCTTGAGATTGAAGAAATATTCTGCAACACCTCTGCCCCCATGCAATTTAAATGTATTTGCTTTATCTCCCTTGTGATAGAATAATATTCTCCCACTGGCTAGCAATAATGACATTAGCCTTGACGCAGTTGATTGTCATCGTAGTGACAAATTTGAGTAAGTGTCAAAATTATTGCCGTCACATTTTCATTCGAAAATATAATAAGTATTATGAATTTATGGAGGGGTTCAGAATGAGAGTGTAAAAATACACCACTACACTGGTCATTGTTATCGGAGGACGTCGGCTACTGTGTTAGTGGACACAGGAGCAGATATGGAAACACTAAAAAGGCATGGGAGGTGGAAGTCTTCTCAAGTGCCAGAGGGATACATAGAAAATTCGGTGCAAAATCGGATAAATAAAGCAAATAAGTTAGTCTCATCAATTACTGGATCTAATACACCGCTAATCATGCCTTCCACTTCAAATTATGTGACTGTTAGTTCATCTTCTACAAACCACGCAATTGTTGAAAATTCTTCCAATAATGCACCAGTTTTGATTTCGAGAACTGTACAAATATAACAATTAATACAAAGTAGAATGTTTCTCGAATTATTGAGTGTTTACCTAATATAATTGTGATTGAGTTCTGTAAT
Source organism: Cynegetis impunctata (assembly GCA_030704885.1). Taxonomy (NCBI): domain Eukaryota; kingdom Metazoa; phylum Arthropoda; class Insecta; order Coleoptera; family Coccinellidae; genus Cynegetis; species Cynegetis impunctata. The sequence continues at coordinate 472,539 of JARQZK010000044.1, forward strand.
ATAAATTATCTTTTCTTCGTTTTCATATAAAAATATATATTTGAAATGTTCGATCGTGGAGAAAGTATAGTCTGCTACTCGGTTAGAATGAAAATTCGTGATGCTCGTGGTTCCTCACGCTCGCCTTCGGCTCGCGCTCGGAACTTTTCCACTCGCATCGAATTTTCATTCTAACCTTGTTACAGAATATACTATTCTTCACTGATTTATCAAACAGATTGATTTAAAATTCTGATATTGTTGCATTCTATAGAAAATAAATAGGTTATCAATTATAGCTGATATTAAATCATAGAGTCAGCAAATAATATAAATACTGAACGCCCGATGGGTGTTAGGATCTAATAACGCGTGGTGCATACAAGATTTTATTTTTCAGGAAAAAATTATTTTATTATAATGAAAAATCCATTTTAAAATCGGCATAGTAGGCATGTCATTTGTTGATATTTTGACGTTTGTGAATATTTTTGGAATGTCATTGCTGCTTTCTTTGAGTAGTCTTATAGAAATAATAGAAAAGCCAAATCTGCGAATAATTAATTGCCGGAGAAATCCAGAGTCGTATATGACAAGGATTATGAAGTATTTAATAAATGGAAGTTGCTTCAGTTGTCCTCATAAAATGAGCGGGCGTTATGATCCATAATGCCCGCTCTTAACGCCGTAGGGCATAATGAGTGTATTTATAGCAACCGTATCTAAGGTAAAATACACAAATAATATACAAATAGTTGATGGAATCCGTCGTTACTACGTGATAGTTTAACATGATGAACAAAAACTAAATTTGAATTTACTACATTTATTATCACAAAAATACTTTGAAAAATATAACACAATTTCGGTCACTAGACCATCATCGGGCAGATTGAGTTAAGAACTGAATACATAATTATAGATTTGCGCTTACGGGTGGAAAAGAATTACTGCAGGTACCTAAATAAACAAGAGCAACACAAGTCAAGAAGGGCTTATAGAAGTGGATTTCCCAAATTGGTACAATGAAATGTTCTTAGAAAAATCGTTATTGTTTGAATACACTGAATATAGGAGAATATATCAAGTCAATCTGGTGGTTCAGCAAGATATCATTTGCATTATAATTGTGTTTAAAAATTTCCAATGATTCTAAGTAAGTTAGTTTGGTTCCTTTCGGTTATTTGTGCATAATTTGAAAATTATCTATTCATGGAAATGGGTGGTGGTTTTCACGGCAATGATTTGAAAACGTTGAATCCGTTTCATTTTTCAAAAAAGATTGTTGGTGTTCTTTGAATCTTGTCTTGAACGAATGGTCAGTCTGACCTATATACACTCTTTTACATACAGGAAAAATAAACCTATAAACTCCTGAACTTTCAAATTTTGAAGTGATATCTTTGTCGTTGATTAAAATTCCTGAGAGTTTTGTCTTAGGTTTGAAAGCAATTTTAATATTACATTTAGGTATGACATTAGGAACTTTTTCTCTTAGAGGACCAAAATATGTTAAAGATGTGAATTTTCCCAAGTTTTCTACTTTTAATTGAGGATATATGGTGTTGTACGCTAGTTGATGACTACGTTTCTTGTTTATCATTTTATCTATCGAACTTGTATGAAAACCATTATTTGAGGAAATTATTTTTATAGATAGATAGATAGATAGATAGATAGATAGATAGATAGATAGAGAGATAATTTATTAGTGCTATATGCAATACAGCATTTACACAAGTCAATACATTCATGTGTAACAAATTAAAAGGTCTTGCGAACACGAGACAGATATACCAACACCTATCCACAATTATACTTGACATATATAAAATAAAATCCAAAAATGTGTTAGTGGAAATCACGTAAACCGGTGTACGATCAGTCTGCTTCATTCAACAAATTCAGAGTTGAGGGAAAATTGAAACTGCGAAATTCTGAAGTAGAGTAAAAACAGTGAGTTTGGAAAAAATGTTTCACTCTACTCTTGAAAAGTTTCCGAGGAAGATCTTTGAAGTAAACTGGAAGTTTGTTGTAAAGGTCAAGGTCCAGCGAATTATCCCTAGATTTATTCAACCTATATCGTTGACATCTTAGAATATTTCCGGATCTTGTTGGGTAATTATGGTGGTCTGAATTTTTGGTTAATGAATCTTTCTTGTTGTGGATTTCTAATACGGAACTATAAATATAAACCGATGGAATAGTCATAATTTCCAGCTTTGCAAAAAGAGGTCGGCACGAATCACGCCTATCCGCTCCTGTTAAAATCCTTATGGCTTTTTTTTTGTAGGATGAAAGCTTTAGTGAAATGGGACGATGACCCCCATAAAATTATCGAGTAGCGTATATGCGAACGAAACAGTGAAAAATAAGCAATTTTAAGAGCTGTGGAGCTTAATATTTGTTTCAGTCTTCGAAGCATGAAGATTATACTTGACAATTTTCTACACAAATAATGTATGTGACTGACCCAAGACAAATTGTCATCAATATATACCCCTAATAATTTCACTGATAAACCCTGTGTAACTTCGATATGTGAAGAGATGGTTAAAGATTGTGTCTTGGCTTGATTCAGATTTAATTTATTCGCTGTAAACCATTTATTAGCTTCAGTTCCAGTATCCATGGCTAGTTGTTCGAGAGTGTTGATATTCTTGGCAGAGTTTATTATGGTAGTATCGTCAGCAAATAAGACAGATTTATTCGGCAGTAAAAAGTGATGAAAATCGTTAATGTAAATAATAAATAATAGTGGTCCCAAAACAGACCCTTGAGGGACACCATTTTCAATATGTCCTGGGTCAGACACAATACCATTGATAGAGACAGCTTGTTTTCTCTGAGATAGATACGAATCGAACAGTTTCAGTGGAATGCCTCTTATTCCATAGTGATTGAGTTTGCCAATCAGTATCTCATGAGATACACAGTCAAAGGCCTTGGTTAGGTCGCACAGTGTGAGACTAGTATGCTTACCCTCCTCAAGACCCTCAACTGCGTCTGCTATAACTTGCAAGAGCGCTTTCGTTGTTGAGCTACCACCTCTGAACCCAAATTGTGCATTGTCAAACAATGCATTGTTTTCGAAGTATTTATATAGCCTGTGTTTCAAGATTATTTCAATTACTTTGGAGGGCACAGGTATAATGGAAATGGGTCGAAAATTCTCTAAACAGTCAGCATTCCCTTTTTTAAGTAAAGGTAGAACTTTAGAAATTTTAAAAGAATCGGGAAAATACCAGAACTGAAACAATAATTTATGATGTTTGTGAGGGGAGGGGTAATCAGGTCGGCGTTTTCTTTGAATAACATACTGTTAAGTTCATATATATCTGTAGCTGATGAATTCTTAAGGGATAAGATTGCATCATATACTTCATTTTCAACAACTGGTTCAAGAAAAAAGGAACTGCTGGGTGTTGGTAAATTTCTCATGAGATCTATGGGATTGTCAGTTGAATCCGGAAGAACAGATATTATGTCTTTAGCGATGTTGCAAAAATATAGGTTGAAAGCAGTGGGTGTCAAACTCTGGTCAATTTTAGTAATACCATGACATTGGTTCCTTTCAAAATTTATTAATTTCCAGGAATCTTTTGAAAAATTTGTTGAATTGGATAAAAATGATTCATAAGATTTCTTCTTGGCCGTGGTTAGCGCAGAAGAGTATTGTTTTTTCATAGTTTTGAAAACTGCCAGGTCTTCAGGACAATTAGTTACTGCACATACAGTTTTTACTGCAGATAAGGTTTCCCTCATAGATCTCAAATCGTCATTGTACCAAGTCACCGGTGGCTTAGACGTTTCGTGATACTTTCGTAATGGAAAGTTTTTGTTGAGAAGGTGAGTAATCGTGAGTATAGTCGAAATTTCTTTTGCTAAATTTGTTACGGATAATGGAATTGAAAACGCTCTGTGGATCATTGAATTACCTAAGAGCCCTTTCAGACTTGGATACTGTATCCGAGATACGCGTATCCCAGATACAGAAAATACATGCGTTTATATGTACGTTTTCACACTGCATTCAGCACAGCATACCGTATCGCGATACTTAATTTCTGAATCTCGCTCATTCAGCCGCCGGCGACAGTATCCGAATCCGGGATACCGAATTATCATTGTGGCTTATGGACCTGTTCAGACATGGATACTTTTGCGATTCAAAAAGCACAATAGCATAGGTGTACAATATTTTTATTATTTATTAGTAGAAGTGAAGTGGAATAGAACGGTTTTTCGATTGTACCATGGAGAATAAAGTTTTTGATAACGAGAAATTTATAAGTTTGGTAGAACCGAATTCTTGTATATGGGATACAAGTAATGAAAATCATTTCGACAGAAATATAAAACAAAAATGTTGGGTGGAAATTACCAAACAGATGTGTGAAAATAATTTTGAAGAAATGACAATTGTTCAACAAAATGAATATGGTAGGTATATTTATAAAAGTAATTATACAGTGCATTCAATAAGGAATGCATAAATTCATTAGCTAAATAAATCAAATTATTATATTATTGAAATTTCTGGAAACAAGACGATTATTTGTGGAAAGCTTACTGATTTTTACAATAATCATCTCAAGATGGATAACAAAAATTAAATGAAATATTTCAATAATATTATTTATTAGCGATGAATAATGAGTTTATTCGTTAATTTATATTGCTTTTAAGTTTTTACGGATTGCAGTGAAAACCCTTTAGATAAGCGAATTGACGTTTAATTTGTATTAATCAGTGCACTACTATCTAGTAACTGTTCGCAAACTATCAAGTAAATTGTAAGTTACGGAAATAAATTATACATGGTACACTGTAGTTAGGGCCCAGAAATATAATATACCACAGCATAGGGCACTCTTCAATGTCCATTTCATAAAAAGCACCGTACAGCACTGATATTGTACTGATAAAATTTATTTACAAAACTATATTCTAACAAAAGTATCTTGACTGTATCTGGCCTAAATTCTGTATCTCGCATACAGTATCTCGGATACAGTATCCTAGTCTGAAAGGGCTCTAAAAGCTGAATTGTTTATGAGAAAGAGAATGATTTGAATCCGACGGAATACATATATCTGTGAAAGTTGGTTTTCTATATAAATCGAAACTCAAAGTATTATTATTATGAAAGATAGTAAATAATATACAAGTGAAAAATAAAAACAATTAACACATTCATTAAATAAAATACGCATGACGCACGTTTCGGTGAAACTCCACCTTTTTCAGATGCTAGATGCAAACTAAATATATTTCGAAATATATTTAGTTTGCATTCAGCATTTGAAGAAGGTTAAGTTTCACCGAAGAGTGAAGTTTCACTGAAACGTGCGTCATGCGTAGTTTAATCAATAAATGTGTGAATTGTTTTTATAAACCATTATTTTAATATATTATCTCGAGTTTATAATGTACATATTACTTCATGCTCATTATCATACAAATTAATTCAAATTTCCAATACGTTGTACTAGGGCCGTGGCCAGCACTGCTTTCTAGAGGTGCCTAAAAAAATTCTTGAGGGGGCTTGTTTTTTACATAGTACTAATAAAATATACGTGAAAAAAGACAGGAATATATAGCTTTTTCTATCTTTTCACCTAGTGAAGTATACTGGAAAACGAACATTCATTAAAAAACATTTTGGAAAAATAAAAAAATTTGTCTTGTTAAAAAAATAATAAATAAAAATCTCTCATAGAAAACTCTAAATAAATAAAATGAATAGAAATAAAAATATTTGAAAAAATTAAAATGTACTTTCATCATTAAATATAAACAAATATCTGGTATCTTTTCTAGAGGGGGCTTAAATAATTCCAGAGGGGGCTCAGCCCCCTCTGGCACCCCCTGGTTACGGCCCTGCGTTGTACCGCATACCAATTGTAGGTACATTGTAAATGACTTTCGTAGCAAATTACTCATTAAAAATTGATTATGAATGGTTTGTGTATTCTCAGTTAATATATGCTATCACTTTTCAAGTTTAAACTGGAGGCCTCTGGCCAATGTTTAGCTTTCTTTCAAATTTTAAAACTTGATTAATTCTTTTTATTATTCACTCATGCTATTCTACGGAAATTACTAATTAGTCTGAGTTCTTGTGCAGATCTTCTATTCACTTGAACTGACGGAAGATGTTCAATATTCAGAGTGTTTCTGGGTAAAATATTGATAATTAGAAGGAACGACGTCCGTTATCGGACGTTATACTACAGACACTTGATGAATTGAAGATAAGTGGACTGTGTTCGCGTCTCTAGCATCGCGAGCCATTGGAGTCATGATACTCATAACCTCTAGGTATTAATCATTTAGATAATTACTCGCAAACGTTGTTTTTACTTCATTAAACAGGAATTATTGTTGAAGGTTATTCAGTAGGAGTTGAGTATAGTGATGATGAAGTCAGGTTACCGGTATTAGTAAATTTCAGTAAGAAACCCTAAATAAATATGAAGATATGGACGTAATCTCAATTTACTAGCTTTTTCCAGTGGCTTAGCTCGCGTTGATGTCCTTAAATAGCTGTCAAATTATTAATCATTTAAAAATGAAAATGAATAAATGAAAAATAAGATTAAAACTAACCGTTAAAATCATATTTTATTTTGATTTGAATTGCTTTTTGTTGATGGAGCTCTCTTTTATTAAGTTTATTAGTTTTAAAAGTATATCCAAAATAGCTGGACAACAAGTCGGAGTGTAGGAAGACCGCAACGGAGGTGGATGGATGACATCAAGAAGATAGGGGGGAAGAATTGGCTACAAGTAGCGTCAAACAGAGCGACATGGAAAGATCTGGAAGAGGCCTACATCCAGGAGTGGAAGGAGACGGTCTGAGAATGAATCCAAAATAGCTGATGCTGTAGGTACTCAATTGAATAGTGAGCTGACCACCGGTATTTAACTTATTGTAACGCCAGATGTTGTTGAATTTTATTTAAATTGTTCAAACTCTTCATTGAACGATCATATATGACAACACCAATTATTTTCCCTTCAGGAACGATATTGTGGTTTTTTAAATTTTTGTTCAATATGTATCTTATATCCTACAAGAACGGCCGAAACGAAGGTGGCGAGAACACCTTTCGGATCAGTACAAACAGGAGATGCCCACAAGGAGGGGACTATCACCTCTGATGTGGAGTCTTGTAGTGGACGAATTACTCGAAACACTCACCGGGAACGGAGTCACTTGCCTCGGCTATGCTGACGACATAGTCATCATGGCCAAAGGTAAATTCGAAGGAACCCTCTGCGACCTCATAGAAAGGGAGCTACAGACTACCAGAAGGTGGTGCCTCTCGGTGGGATTGAGAATTAACGCATCAAAAACCACAGTGGTACCCTTCACTAGAAGAACAAAGCTTCAGCACTTATGGACTATTCGTCTCAACGGAGCAGACTTAGAATGGCAGCAAGTTGTGAAGTATCTAGGGCTCACCCTAGACTCAAAACTACTCTGGAACATGCACGGAGAAAAGATCGTTAACAAGGCAAAATCATCACTGATGGTGTGCAGGAACATCGCAGGAAAAACGTGGGGCTGTAACCCATCAATACTGCGATGGATATACACCATGATAGTGAGACCTATGATCACCTACGGAGCAGTAGTGTGGTATGGCAGAACCGAACTCACCACAGCAAAGAAATCCTTGGAGAAAGTGCAAAGACTAGCATGTCTCTGTATAACAGGAGCAATGAGATCGACTCCAACAGCAGCACTAGAGGTAGTTCTGGACCTCACTCCTCTCCACATCATGGTGAGGAGAACTGCTTGGGGAGCAAACCTCAGGTTGGCTAAAGTTGGACTCAAAGGTGCTGTATACGGTACAAGGGACTCAACCCTTACCGGAAGTGCACACCTTGCTGACCTCCCAATGGACGAAATTACCAGGAAATTTAGTTTCAAGAAATTATTTCGAACGGAACTAAATACCAAGAAGGAATGGAGCATAGAATCCATTCGAGCACTGGAGAAGAATACCATAATATGGTATACGGACGGTCTAAAACTCCCGAAGGAACTGGAGCAGGAGTCGTTGGGCCTCGTACCAAATACTCAGAACCCATGGGCCAGTTCCCTAGTATTTTTCAAGCGGAAATTCACGCCATAGAAAGGTGCATTCAGTTCAACCTCGATAGGAAATACCGGAACAAGGAAATTGCGATCCTCTCCGATAGCCAAGCAGCCATCAAAGCGTTGAGCTCTTATAACATCAACTCAAAGATGGTTTGTGAATGCCTAGACAAACTAAACGATCTGGGCAGGAACAACAAAGTGATCCTCCTCTGGGTGCCGGGGCACGTCGGAGTGAAGGGTAATGAACAAGCAGACACCCTGGCACGAAAGGGTGCGTCAACGCCACTAATCGGGCCAGAGCCTTTCTGCGGACTTGGAAAATCTTACTTCCAAGAAGAACTCAATAAAGCTGAAGAAGCAATGAGAGCAACATACTGGCAAAGACTTCCAGGACTGCGGCAGGCCAAAGATCTCCTCGGAAAGTTCAACCGAGCGAGATCGAAGACACTGATTAACCTCAGCAAAACTAGTCTAAAGACAATCACAGGATTTCTTACGGGGCATTGCAGACTCAAAGAACACCTAAGGAAGCTAGGTTTAGAGGGGGACAGCACCTGCAGATTCTGCAAGGAACGTCCAGAAACACCTCACCATATACTGATGGAGTGCTATGCTGTGCACTATGAAAGACTGAACACACTGGGATCATACCAGCTGACTGTATAAGAAATACTACGAATAGACCCCCTTAAAATCCTCAAATTCCTGAAGGTATTGAGGCTTGAGGGGCTGCTGTAAACAGAGAACACATCGAGAAGCAGAAGAAGATGGGGCACAATAGATCTAATAAGGTCGCAGCGCATCGGTCACCATCCAAACCTACCAATACCAATACCAATCTTATATCCTTCACATGACTCTTGAAAATAAGTATAAAAAATTTTATAGTGATCGATTGAGAAGTTTACGTGGGAAACCGTAACAAACAAACAAACACTGTCACATTCGCATTTATAATATTAGTTAGGTTTGCTTGAAGGTTACTGAAAAAAAGGAAATGAATAAAGAGTAAATAGGATTCAAAATAAACCGACAAAATGATTGTTTTTGTTGGTGAAGCTCTTATTTGTTAAGTTTATTATGTTTTAAATTACCTACATCCGTACAGGGGATGCTATAATCAATTGAATATTAAACGTTTCATTACTTGATGAAACTCTTCGTCGGACGATCATAATATGTCAACATTAGTTTCTTTGACATTCAGGAACAGTATTGCTTATCTTATAAAAATCCTATGTCCTTTTCTATACTCTTGAAAATATATGTACAAAATTTCATGATGATCGGTAGAGCAGTTTACGCGTGAAAGCGTAACAAACAAACAAACTCATATTCGCATTTATAATATTAGTTAGGATTATTATGGATTAAGTGGAGAATTCATTATAATTTTTACAAATAATGTGCAACTTATTCGTATAATGAAATGATGTTCAGAATGAATCATTAAAAGAAACAAATTTTTTAATATTTTTGAATTTTGTAACTATTTCAACATCATCTTTTTTGGAAAATCTTAGAAGAATTTTTACAATTTCTATAGAATGATTTTGATTCAAGAAATGATAGCAAAATCAATAAGATACACTTACATAAAATTGAACCACAAACATTTATCTTCTAATATAGTTACCACAAACCAATCACTACTAAGATGAAAAACTATATGAAAAACTTCATAATTACTTCATATTTTTATAACAATTTATAATCAAATCCTAATTTTCACATCTTATAAATTATATATAAGTATATATATAATTAATAAATTATCAATTATAATTTTATTGCCAGTTCTTCAGTTATATTTATTTTTCATTTAATCACTCTCAAACGTATTTTCATTTATTAACTCTCAGACATTGTTAATTTATTTCATAGTGCCTGCTATTTAGTATATAATATGTATATAGCGATAGGAAGTAACCGTGTATCTCGCGACACCTCTCGTATCAAATTTGAAGTAGTTAAATATTAAGAGAAAATTGCACATTCAATTTTTTTTTAATTTGTTATTAAACTTTTGTAATTACTTTTTGTGAATTATGAATTCCGTTGAAAGCCGAATCCTAAAGTTTTCATTCCATTTATTTCATCACGATTCTCTTCAAATCCCTAGGTTCAATGTCTCCGACTTTGATCGTTACTATTTACAAGTAGGAAGCGAATACAGTAAGTTCTACACAATGCCATTACATGAATAGACGAAGATAATAACAATTCGGAATAATGCTATTTCCTGATATGGATGGCAGATACCCGACTTCAAATAAATTTTATTATTTTATAACTAGCCATAAAACTCCCACCTTTCTCGAAACTGTAAAGGCTTCTATTCTATATTAGATATTTGTTTTCATCTAATGCTTTATTATTGGTCTAATAAAATTCAAATGGTTTGACTCAACTACCTTAGCATCCAAACTTTTTTGACACTACAATGAAATTTCAAACATTAAATCATGATATTTTCCCACAGGCTCATAAATTTGTCATCACCCATTCCATTCTACCCTATTAAAAAATATAAGTTAACAGTGAAATTTAATATATTATAACGTGTGACTGTATTAATGGTTCGATGAATGTGGCTATACAACGTTTGCGTTCATAATATCATAACTATGCTTTATTATTAAATGGTTTTAAGAATTGAAATGAATGGATATTACTGTAGATATATGACTGAAAGTACGTCCAGTACAAATAAGATCAATAAGTTGTCGTTCTAAAGTTTCTGTGAAAATAGTTGTACTACTGTGCTGTATCAAAAACCAATAGTGCAGTTGTTAGTATATGCTATATAGCAAGGCTGCCCAACCTCAGGCCCGCGGGCCACGATGTGGCCCGCGAACGAATTTTGAATGGCCCGCCGCCCGCGTGAGCAATTTTAAAAATTGCCTGTCTAAAGTACATGCCGTTGGATGATATTATGGACTATTCACATACGTCAATTCAGGGTTTTATTTGAAGAATATATCAGCGAATATGTAGAGTTACAACTGTACTACGTTGTGAGATGGTCTTCAAAGAGAATTATGTTAAAAAATTTCTTCACCTTGAGAGAGCACGTGTTGTAATTTTAGAAGAAGAAAGGGTGTTTCATTTGGAAACTGATCTACTGAAAAAAGAATCCTGGTTGAGTGATTTTGCATCTACTGTTGACATTATCAATTACCTCAATATTTTAAATCTCAAATTACAAGGAAAAAGTTGTTCACTTCCGACCGCGCTTCTGACTATGCTTACTTTGATACGAGGATTCAAAGCTGAATTAAATCTGTTTCCATGAATTAAGCCAATGAAAATATTGCCCACTTTCCTACACTCAAAGAAATGAAAAAGAAGCTCAATATCGACACTATCCATTGTACTAAGTAGGAATCTAAAATAGATGCTTATTAATGTCGTTTTAGAGCAGATTCCAGGAGTTCGAAGTATAAAAACAAATTGACAAATTTTTGTGAATCCTTTTACGAACAGTTTGACTGAAATAATAAGTCATCCTGCTAATATTCAGTTGGAACTCACAAATCGTCAAAATTATTCTGCAATAAAAAATGAATTTTTTTGTTGTGTCTGTCAACATCTCATTTGACGCCTAATATAGGAAAATTATTGAAACAAAAAAAATTTTTTTTAAATTTTGTTAATTGTATTTATTTAAATAGCAGAATATGCTGTTTAAGTTATTATTTTAATTGAACTGTCAGTGGTCAGTGGCCCGCCTGTGATTTTTGAATCGTCCTTTTTGCCCGACTGTTAAAAAGGTTGGGCAGCCTTGCTATATAGGTATGTATTATATATATATATATATATATATATATATATATATATATATATATGTTTATATAGATATATATATATATATATATATATAATTATATTTATATATATATATATATATATATATATATATGTGTATAGATATATATATATATATATATATATCTATATGTGTATAGACTATGATATATATATATATATATATATATATATATATATATATATTATATATATATATATATATATATATATATATATATATATATATAGAAAACAGAATTCTTCGTGTTAACGACACACGTTCGTGGCAATATATATATATATATATATATATATATATATATATATATATATATATATATATATATATATATATATAGTGTGTGTATGTGTATAAGTTTATTTATATATGATATACATTTTTTGACATTTCTAAATACCTGCTCTGAAAATATTGATAAAATAATTTTTGATAATTTCTGTAACAAAAAGGTGAAAACATACACATTTATATAGCTTTACTGAAAAAACAAGTCTGAAGAAAATATTAAATTAATTACTAAAAAAATAATTATGTCCTAGAAATTCGTAGGTACACCAGTTATACATTGCACAGTAAAAATAACTTGACACATAAATGTTTTGAAAATAAGAAACATTAGCATCATACTTGACTACACCTTTACTTGATGAAACATCGTCGAATCAGGTCAAAAATATCATTTAGATAAAATTCATTTCTACAATTTTCGATGGGAATGTAACCATATGATTTGAAAAAAACTTTCGTTTTTGTACATTTTTTACAAAATATTATCTAGTTATGATGGTAAGATAAGGGATTTGATTTAAATTTTGAATGAATAATAATTTTTTTATAACATTTGAAAATTAACAAGCCATATTAAAATGCACTTTTTCAAATATTAAAGTCTATTTTTTCTAAAAATTTTAATCAAAAGCAAAGGGCTATCGCCCTGATCCGCGCCTGATATAAAGATATTGAAATTATAAAGGGTATAGGTATATAAGGGTATATAAGAGACACAACCAATTTGTTAACCAAGTCTATATTTTGGATAACTGTTCTATACTCCAACAGTACTCTAAAAACATTTAGATGTAATACACTGAAAATTGAAATAACATTATCAACAATTTACATCTAATTAGGTTGAACATAATATATTCAAAACACATCCTATATAGGTAAATAACATACAGCACATATTGAAAAAACAACTCAACTGGCAAAGTCTTTTAAGAAACATTCAATATAAAAACAATAACTAAGCTATAACTAGTTTAAATATAGGTACCTTATAATCTTGTTCTTTCTGGTTTTTGTGGTTTTTGAGGTTTTGCGCATCCCCACAAGTAATTTAAATTAAGTTAGAGGTTTGAAATTTCATACTTGGATTAAATTGATGTGAGGAAACTGCCGCCTTTTTAATATAGAGATTTCATGTTTTTCAATAGTTTTTAATGTTTCATTCACCTTCACAGCGCCTCCAAATGGGCTTAGAGACGGAGCTATGCTTCTTACTAGTCTGAAACACTTCCCCAGTTTTCGAAAAATTTTTGCAGATTTCAGATATCAGAAAATTTACATCACAATAAACTTAATAATTTTATTGTATCCGTATATAGAAAAAAAGTAGTATTCTCGTTATTCTTATAGCCCTAGACGGCCAAATTATTATTAAATAAAACTTAGACAACTGCCACGACTGTTTTTCACAGTTAACCCACAAGTTCAATATTTGCATATGATTTTAATTCAGTAATTCCTATTAAAGTATTAACTAGTCAAAATATAAAATTTTCGAAAACGTCGGGTTTAGTATTCTAAAAAAATATGTTTCGAAGTCCTACGAATCTTACGTAACAATTTCATTAGTGTAAATTATAAATCTTGCAATAATAGTTATTGCTTATTGATATTTAATAAATGATATTTTATGAGTATTAATTCAATTAATAAGCTAATAAAAGTATGGAGTATTGATCCATGTTACGGTTCTCCAGAAAAGCAAAATGAGGTTTTGTAGAGTCAAAAAATCAATGAATATTTGCGAAAATAAAATGGTTCTACATTAGGCCAAGCTAGATTTTTTCATATAAAAAGTGTTAGAATGAAACCAGCTGCGCCATTGTTTGTAAAATAGTTCCACATGATATAGTGATATGTTTTTCACTCGACTTTATTATTTATAACTTTGTTATTAACAATTTTATGCAAAAAATTGCATTTTTTTAGTTTTTTGCTTATAAAAATGAAACGTGATGGTGTTAATAGACTAATTGTAGAAAATGAAAAGACGCGGAAAATGAGAAGTGGGACGACTCGATCAGACCCTCAGTTTGAGAGGAAATCGGAAAAAACCGGCCAAAATGCAGTTTTTCAAAAATTCTTAACACGCTTATTTTTTGAGTTGTAGCGTAAATCCTCCGGCCAGTATTAGATATTGATATAAACTTCATTTGTGCGATGATCAGAAAGAAACTGTCCGATGCATAGTTTTTGATCTGTGGCCATTTGATTATGTTACTATGCAATTTTCCAGCAGACCTGAATGCGACAGGTATAGTCCGATTTCAATTTAATAAAAAGATTTTGAAAGTAGAATTCTCATAGTTCAAAATGTTTATCTTGGTTTTTCATAAAAACGCTGAGAAATATGTTAAAAATAAAGCTGAACATGACAAAAAACGGCTGAGCGCGTGAGAGTAGTTGAAGAGTGGGGATTTACAATTATTATCTGACAACGTTTAGAAATTACTGTCATGTTCAAAATGCCGACGCTTTCGAATGTCATACTTCTCCTTGCCTGCTGCTCTACCCCACTCTTCAACTACTCTCACGCGCTCGGCCGTTTTTCGTCATGTTCAGCTTTATTTTTAACATATTTCTCAGCATTTTTATGAAAAACCAAGATGAACGTTTTGAACTATGAGAATTTTCTTTCAAAATCTTTTTAGTAAATTGAAATCGGACCATACCTGTCGCATTCAGGTCTGCTGGAAAATTGCATAGTAACACAATTAAATGACCACAGGTCAAAAACTATGCATCGGACAGTTCCTGATCTTCGCACAAATGAAGTTCATATCAATAAATAATACTGACCGGAGGATCTACGGTACAACTCAAAAAATAACCGAGTCAAAAATTTTTGAAAAAACTACATTTTAGACGGTTTTTTTCCGATTTTCTCCTAAACTAAGGATCAGATCGAGTCGTCTAACCTCTCGTTTTCTTTGTCTTTTCATTTTCTATAATTAGTCTATTGACACCACCACGATTACTCTGATAGTTTCAATTTTAAAAGCAAAAACTGAATAAAATGAGATTTTTAGCATAAAATTGTTAATACCAAAGTTATAAATAATAAAGTCGAGTGAAAAACATATCACTATATCATATGGAACTATTTTACAAACAATGGCGCAGCTGGTTTTCTTTTTACACAAAATGCTCCCTACAAATCTCTGTAACTTGGCATACATTAACATGTTTGAGACTTATTGGTTCCGCCACTGACTTGCAATGATCTCGGAACATTAGCTTCGATGAGTTCTGACAGTCGAGACTGAAAATAACATATTTCAATAAAGATGTAACTGACAAGTTATTAATTTCCGAAGAGGTAAATTAATAATTATAAACTAGAACTATTTACTCGAACTGCGGTAGGCTGCATTTTCAGCTTTATCATGGCCTTCTTAATTGTTATATCAGCCAATGACGCGGCAAAATATGTTAATTGATCAATTTGATCCCTCAGTATATGAACGGTTGGCCAGCTTATCTTCGAAGTCAGTGTGGTGTAAAATCGGTGATAAAGTAGTTGATATTGAATAGTTAACCACCTTGGGATTTTATGTTGTTCACTTTATTTTTTCCTTTATTTTCTGAAAAAAAAATCACATCGTGATCTGACGACTTGGCCAGTTGCTTCGACGATAAATAGGCTTTAATTGGATTGAGGCAAACAAGATCGCATGGATAATTCATCATAAAGAAGTTATATATTCTCATTATGAATATAAAATTCATTTCTAGCTAACTCCAAGAAAATACCTCAATTTAATTGTAAAAATATTTGATGGTCTAGTGATCATCTCAGTGGCAACCATGCATATTTTAATCACTCGTGATCATCCCTGTCAGGTTTCATTGAATTAATAAGAAATGTAATAGAATTGAATTTTTATAATCAACATAATAAATATGATTGAGGGGATACCTGATGAAAATCACAATAATGTAAATAATATTTAGGTTTTTGATTTTTACTTTATTTTGTTAAATATAAAAATTGTTTTGCCGAACACAGTGGCTTCATCAGATGAGTAATTTAAACTAACTTCACAAATGGAACATATGGACAACATATTTCTTTTTTGCCATCAAATCGAAATTTAAGAATATCTTACAAATCTTAGAATACAAGGTAAACATATTAGAAATTCTAAAGAGGAGAAACTACTCCTCATAATAAATCAGGTATGTATAAGCTAACTTGTGGTTCATGTCCTATAGTATATGTTGACCAAACGGGCTGAAACTTTGGAATTTGAATATCTGAACATAAAAGAAGTTACAATAAGGAAAACACAGATTCAACACATTCATCACATCTGCTGGAACATAATCATACCTTCAATGGCGAGTTTGAGATATTAGGGCTATAAACTTAACTTATAGAAGCCCTTGAAATCAATATTAGAAAAAGTTCCAATAATTTATTGAATGATCAATTAGATATTAATAATTCTCCTCTGTTAAATTTATTTAATATAATATATAATAGTCACAAGGCGAATCGGCTTGACTTGGACATCCTTTGGAAAATTAAGCCATATTGTTGGGAACGATAGTTCTGCTGTTCCACGGCCTTTTATATTATTTAGAAATATACGAATCACCATGTCAACAAACAATATGGAAAAATAGTTGTCAATGTAAAAAAGTAGAAATAATAACGTTTGTCAGAATTCTTCAAATAAAAGTATCTTTTCCATATATATATATATATATATATATATATATATATATATATATATATATATATATATATATATATATATATATATATTATTTTCCATCATATTCAACATTTGTGGCGACCGTGACAGGACTGAGTAACGATGGAAAACTTGAAAATGGAAAGAGATCAAATCCGAAGACTTTTCAATAAAACATGCAAGGAACTGAATTTAGCACTCGCAGATAAGTCAGTAAGAAAAGAACAAGTGCTAGCTTCAATGAGAAAGTTGGAGGATAAAAGCGATAGATTGTTTTTAATAGATGAGCATATAAGAGAAAATTTATTTTCATCCGATCTTAGTGAAGAAGATATCGTGAAAGAATTTGATGAAGTAGAAATGTTCAGGGACGAAATAATCACATGTAGATCAAGATTCGAAGTGTTCATGAACGAGAAGACGAAACAAGACGAGATGACTCAATCGCAGAGTTTCACATCCGACAAGAAGAAGAGGAAATTCAGATTACCGAAACTCGAATTAAAGAAATTTGATGGCAACGTGTGAAATTGGATAGGGTTCTGGGGCCAGTTCAAGAAGATCCATGATGATATAGAAATTGACTTGGAGGACAAGTTTCAATATTTGGTACAAGCAACTGAAGAAGATACTGTAGCCAGGGAATTGATTGAGAGCTTTCCGCCCTCCGGATCCAACTATTTGAAAGCCATTGATCATATGAAATTACGTTTCGCTAGGGATGAATTTCTAATAGAAATTGATGTTCGAGAATTATTAGATCTCGTACTGAAGCAGGCAACTAAAGCGAAGACAGGTATGACATTGAGTAGTTTATATGATAGAATAGAAACTCAACTGAGAGCATTAGAATCATTGGGTGTCACCAGTGATAAATACGCAGCAATGTTGTGTCCCCTAGTTGAGTCTGCTTTACCAGATGAATTACTAAGAATTTGGGAAAGAACCCGTAGCACGTATGTCGCGAATAATAGTAAATCAGGAGAACAGGGTGAATCAAGTACAGGTAATTCTAAAAATATTAACCTTTTGACGATGTTATTAGATTTCATGAGAAGAGAAGTGGAATCGGAAGAACGCATCAATCTATCTCAGACCAGTTTTTCTGAAGAAAAGAGCCAGAACAAAAATACACGATTGTTTAAAGGAAAACAGCAGAGACCTGGAGAGCCAGAAGTATATACTGCATCTGCCCTGTTTTCAGCCAGTGGAAGTCCTCATTTGAAATCAATTAATGGAGACTTATGGAATTTGGATATTTTAGGAATCAAAGCTCCAGCTGAAGTGAAATACAAAGATACTCTAGAGGAGGAAACCATCAAACACTTCAATGAAAATATCGAAACCAATGACGAAGAAGGATATGAGATTCACCTCCTATGGGTTGAAGGGCATTTAGAACTTTCCACAAATGAAAATTTGGCTCAAACACGAGGAACGAATAATATACTTAAAAAAGTTGACTGGAAGGAAATTATCGAATATTCCTCAGTTAGGCAGATTAAATGGATCTTTAATTCTCCCACAGCTGCTTGGTGGGGAGGATGGTGGAAAGATTGGTCAGAGTAGTTAAGGAAAAAGAATATCTAGCGGAACTGGTACATTCTGGGCACAAAAGGTCGAGTACCTTGAGAGTCGGAGACATCGTATATGTTTCTTCAGATAACAAGAAACGTGACAAAAACCAATTGATTTTAAATAAACACGAAGAAGAGAAGAAGAGTGAAACCAAACCGAGAGATAAAGACAAGTGGAAAGAACAAGAAACTTCGGAGAAGGTTGTAACAAGGAGTGGACGGACTAGTAAAATACCAAAACGTTTTAGTTTTCTCATAGTTATGCTTTGGTATATAATTGATTTTGCAATTTTTTCCAATTTTATTTCTCTATAATAAAAGGGGGGAGGATGTTGGGAATGATAGTTTTGCTGTTCCACGGCCTTTTATATTATTTAGAAATATACGAATCACCATGTCAACAAACAATATGGAAAAACAGTTGTCAATGTAAAAAAGTAGAAATAAAAACGTTTGTCAGAATTCTTCAAATAAAAGTATCTTTTCCATATATATATATATATATATATATATATATATATATATATATATATATATATATATATATATATATATATATATATATATATATATATTATTATTTTCCATCATATTCAACACATATTCTTAGAGACCGTAAAATCTCAAGAGAAAAGTGTACGATGCGTGCATTCTCCCCGTGGCAACTTATGGACTAGAGACCACCACTCTCACGGTCAACAGCAAAAGTCGTCTGAAAATTTGCCAAAGAGCAATGAGCGAGCGATGTTGGGTATCAGCCTGAGAGATAAAGTACGGAAAACGGAAATTCGCAAACGCACTAAAGTATCGGATATCATTGAACGGATTGCAAGATCGAGGTGGAGAAAGGCAGGTCATGTTGCCCGAGATGACGTGAAATGGACCAAGAAAATAATGCAGTGGAGACCCAGAGAGACAAAAAGAAGTGTCGGTAGACCGCAGGCGAGATGGCGGGATGACATACAACTGCTAGCCGGGAAGAACTGGATGCTCACCGCCCAAAACAGATCGACCTGGAAAGAGATGGAGGAGGCCTATGTTCAGCAGTGGGCGTCTAAAGGCTGAAGAAGAAGAAATTTATTTTAGGAACGAAACACACGTGTTTCATTCCTCCCTGAAGTATGTGTCAGGGAGGCGGGCAGCTTGAGTTTGGGATTAACTCCTTCAGCCAGATCAGAGCATACACTTGTATGTACAAATGAATTAAGGATAGGTGAAACGGGTTATTTATGGAACATAGGAAGTGTGGCTAGGGTTCAGAGGATTAATACTGACCGAGCATTCGCCTTATAAGTTTGCAAGCAGTGTCTTACAGTACCGTAAAACGGGGTTACTTTGGCACCGGGTGTAACTTTGGCAGGTATTCGTTTTGTTTTCTTTGAGAATTATTTTTTATCCCTTTTATTTTTTTTCGCGGTTTTTTCAGATTCCTTCATTTATTACAGCTTTAAACTATTAGAAAAATGCCGCGTCACTACATTAAGAAAGTTGGAGGCCGTACATACGGAACTACACCCCCCAGCAAATAGAACAAGCGTTAGCTGCCATAAGAGGGGGGATGTCTAAAGCCCAAGCGAGTCGCCGATTCAAAATCTCCCGTGGTACCCTCCAAAATAAGTTGTTTGGAAGGCACACCAAGACAATAGGTCATCCGATTGTATTTACCCAAGAGGAAGAGCAGTTCCTGAAACACACGCTGACGACGGTTAGCAATTGGGGCTTTCCACTAACAAAGGTGGATGTACGTGAAGTGACACCTGGACTTGATTTTGTTCAGCATTTCATATTACGAAATGGTCTAAGTGTCCGTTTAGCTTCAAATATTGAACGTGCTCGTGATGCTGTAGGAGTACAAGAACTGTGAACAATGAGTTTTTCTCGAATATTATGTTTTGGCATTTATGAAGAAAAATGGTCAAAATCCAAATTAAAATTTAAAACGGTACCAAAGAAGACCTTTAGAGCAGTCTACATTCATATTTCAAGCGAAATACATATCATGCCAAAGTTACCCCAATCGTTTGCCTACTTTGGCAGCCTCTCAACAATTATTTTTCTCAGTTACCTATTAATTTTTTCTATTCAAATATTCTGCATTTACAGCCTTCTTGATATTTGTTAAAATGAGATTTTTTCTTGTGGATTATTGGCGAAGGTTCATCGCAGACCAGTCGGCCCCGGGGTTTGAACCCGAGACCTCCCAAATACTAGCCAGCGTACTTTAAGTAATTTATTTTAGTGAAATATTGAATATTTGTACCTTTTATGTTCAACCCCACTTCATACTTTTATCCACCTGCCAATAGATTACGTTTAGGTTTTCCCATCCCCATTTGTATAGCCCATTTCTACATTTGTAGGGTAAATTTGAATTCCTCATCTGATGAAGCCACTGTGTTTGGCGAAACAATTGTTATCTTTAGCAAAATAACGTGAAAATCAAGAAGTTTTTTCTGATTAAGCTATTAGCAGTAGGTACTGAGAGTTTACACTAAGTTCTCTTATATGCTACAAAAAATATTAGTCGGATAGTCGATATTAAAAATTTTTGCACTTAAGTGATATAGGTAATGATAATAAATATTCATTCCATCTTTATCCTCTTGATATTAGAATTAAAGTACGTTGAATTTGAGCATTCAGAGATTTAATTCCATTTTTCCACAACACAAATCTTGAATCAATTGAATTATTTTATTTAAAACAATGAATAAAATCAAAATCGAATTAATTGGATCAATAATTTCATTTCAAATTTTGCGTATGTTGAATATTTTCACGCAAGAAAGAAAATTACAAATGCAACATTTCCATTTACTATTTATGCTCTTTTGACTGACTGTCTTTTAATTCTAAACCCGTCGAAACAAAGAATTCCAACGACAGACCAAATTATCCTAAATTAGGTGCCAATATCAGAGATCCGACATTCACAAATTGACCAAAATCGGGCAGTCGCTTAATTCCAAATTAACTAAAATGTTGTTTACAGCATTTTTTGGTAGATTAAGTTGGTGGCAAACTGTATTTTACTGTTGCCGTCGGCGCCTTTACGTTCATTATAGTTGTGCCTGCCCATGTCTAGCTTTTGCTAATCAACTTAACTACCGGTTACCTCTTGGTTTTTTGATACTCTGTTGCTATTTCCGTGAAAAAATGTGAGGACGCTGTTGCAAGATTTATACAAAAGTATTTGAATAGATGTCTAACCTTCAAATGGCAAGTTTTCTGTATTTGCATCGACTTCTATGAACCATTCAATTATTGCATAATTTCCCCAATTTGATACTATTGAAAACGGATAATAAAATGCGAAATTCGTTCATGATTTTCTTTAACTTTTGAGGTTTTCAATGAATTGTGTTTCATTATTTTTTACAAATGGATTTATAGAGTGTTTCTTTTCATACTTACAATCATATGTGATCATGTGTCCACGCGAAATCCTGCAAATTATAAACATATAAAAGTTTTATTCAATATATTCAAAAGTGTTTTATTTCTGTGGATCAAGTATGCTACGAACAGGCAGTAGGAAAAACAGAAATATCAAAATTTAATTTTACCCATTATTTTCTATTTTCCTTCAAATCCCAAGAAACTGTCAAGTTGATACTTGTTGGATAACTTACATGCATTTACTAAAATAATTTTTCGAAACCAGCAAAACATTCGCTCTAATTTACAAAAAATTTAGAATTTAGTTATTCATATCTTCGACTAAAAAGTAGAATTTTCGCAAACTTATCATTATCTGTATGAAATATAATAATGTGTGCAGAGAAATTCTATTTTTTGTTGTATGTTGTAACAAAAAATTTTCACCCTATTGTCCGCTTTGACCACTTTCCAATTAGAAAGAATTTTTATCACATCACATTTTTAGGAGTGAATAGTAGGTACTATACTTTCTTAAAATATATGTATCTGATCTCAAAATTGTATCAATGGTCTTTCGTAAGAAATATTTTTAGTCGTATTTTTTAGTATTGTTTATATCCGTTGTAGACCTCCTACGGCTCACATGGAACCAAATGAAAATTTGGTATAGGTGGTTTATCTGTATGCACAACAAATCTATCAAAATCAAAGTCAATTCAGTAATGCTTTTAATAATTTCAAACTTTGGACAAGAAAGTAGCAGGGATACTTTTCAAACTGGTGGCAAAAGATGTGGAAATTAATTATCTACTACCTAGATATCCGAAATTCAGTCCTCAATGCCTTCTACACTCCCAACCCCCTCAAGATTGAGTTAGAGAATTTGTACGTAATTTGAGTTGCTGCTGAAGAAGTGCCAGGTATAACTTTTTTTCTCTGATCGTCGCCATTTTCATGTAGAGATTTCTTATTTTTTCCTGGTGTTTGAGGATTTGTGTACGTCTAGATTGATTTGAAATTTCTCACGTGAATTGAGTGAATCTTGTTAAAGTATATCGTAGTGATTTTAAGTATTTTCCTTAACGGTTCTCATTTCAATTTACAGATTTCATATTTTTTCCTGGTTTTTGAACTTCTGCTCAACTCCACAGCTTCTACTGATAAAGTGGATTCAGTTTATGTGAGGAAAGTGCACACTTAATTGTTTTCTATATCGCTGCAATTATTATGTTGAAATTTCAAACGCGTTTGAGGATTTTCGAGCATTACGTATCTCTACAGCCACTCATAATTCAGTTAAAAGGCTGAACATTTGTAAGTGAATTTGGTTAATATTAACTAGGTGCCATTTTTGATTTTCAAGCGTTTATTCTCACCTCCTCAATTTGGATGTAGAAATTTCATTCGTGTTTATAGGTTTCAAGCTTTGTATGTCTCTTCAGCCCACTCAAACTGATTTAAGGAGGTTAAGAAATTGTATGTGAAAACGAAACTTAAGTAAGGAAAACTACGACCTTCGTGACTGAGATCTACTTCTGAAGCGTTTTTAGTCATATTTTATCCCATAAAATACATACTATTGCAGTGTATCGAAGGAAAGCAGTCAGGTGCTGGAGTAGTTTTTCAATCCGGTTTAGACCACGATTTTCGAAAAATTTGTCATCTCTGATATATGCATTTATAAATATAATAATAAAAATAATGTCAAACTCAGCAGGCGTTACGATGGTCGATTTAGGTGATAAGAATGTGGTGCAGGTCGTCGTTGAATACATATATCTTGGAAAGAAAATATCCTTCGATAAGAACATACAGCTGACAGAAATCAACAGAAGGATACAACTTGAATGGGCAGCATATGCAAGACTCAATAACGTATTTAAGGCAAAATTTCCAGAACACCTCAAAACTCAGGTCTTCAACCAATGTGTGCTACCTACCATCTATGCCGCAGAAACGTGGATACTAAACGGCAAAGTAATAGACACATTAAGAATTGCACATAGAAGGATGGAACGAAGTATGCTGGGGATACGACTGCGAGATAGAAAAACCTTCGAATGAATCCGCCAGAAAACAAAGGTAATTGACATCGCTGAACCCGCAACAAGACTAAAATGGAAATGGGCAGGACATCTCATGAGAACGGAGGACAATAGATGGACAAGGAAAGTGACCGAATGGTGTCCAAGAGGATGCAAAAAAAACCCAGGGAGACCAAAGACCAGGTGGAGTGACGATATCCAGAAGGTAGCGGGAGGGTAATGGATATGTAGAACAGCTAACAGAACTGAATGGGTACAACTTGGAGAGGCGTATGTCCAGAGATGGACCGAGACACGCTGCGAATGATGATGATATAAATATATTTTTCTCGGTAGGTACATATTGGCATCTCCGGCGGTTCCCATAGATTCAACTTAGCTGAACTTTGGTACCTGGGATTGTTTTCGTTGCAGAACGAAACTATCACAATTTGGTTAAATTTTTCCAACCGTGGCCATTTTTACGTAGTTATTTCTTCTTTCATGGTTTTTAAAAAATTGCCGAGCTCCATAGCTTCTGCACCCTCTAACCAAATGGGTAGAGGGTTGAAGTTTGGTACGTACATTGAGTTTATGTTGGCTTAAAATCCTTTTTTGGTTTCAACCAGGGTTGGGCGACGTCGAGAATGTCATGTCGTCAATTAATTGTTGACGCGTCAACTATGGTGCCGATGTCGACTTACTAAGTGACGTCGTCAACGTCGACAATGTTGACAGCTGCTTTAGCACAAAAACTATAGCTACATTGAAGTAAAATGTCATTTTAATTAACTTTAAAACAAACATTTAATAAAATAAAGAGATAAATATTTACAGCTAAGCAGATAAATTAAAATATTTCTTAGTCTTTCATGTCACTGGGAAAATTGAACGCTGAATCAGGATCGAAATTTTCTTCAGCAATATCACTCTGTGACATTACTGAGCGATTATTCTCAGTTTGAGAATAATCGCTCAAGTTGCGAGAAGATGAAGGAATTTTGAGTAACTTGAGAGCCAAGCTGCCTAAGCCAAAGAGTGGGCACTCCATCTGGGCTATCCACCAAAATACTAAAGGCTTGATTACTTTTTTTTCGAAAAGAGTTCCAAATATGCCTGAAAAAATATCACTTTTTAATATCACGAAGAGGTTTAAGAAGGACTACCGATTATTACTGATACTATATTTTAACAATTTTAATATATCTCTAATAGACCTACATATAGTTTCAAATACGTATACATTATACACCATACCTGATCTAGTGTTATATTTATCCAGTTCTTCTATGCCCTTGTTGTCGAGAACTTTCCACTGCTTGTGACTTCCACAGGATAGACGAAAAAGGACTAAAAATATTCATAGAAATAACAGAGCATAAACCCTTTAAATCTGCGAGCGACATTGTTGACATTGTCGACGTTTATTACATAGTCGACGTATTGTCGACGTGTCGAGGTCAACAATAAAAGTCGACGCGTCGACGCCCAACTCTGGTTTCAACTCTTTTCTCAATCGCACTGCATTTCATGATGACTATTCCATTCGAATTGCATCCTGATCTGCTATTAGTACGCGATGCACTTCGCGAATTTTTTTTCACAATATAGGGTTGAAATTTGGTACGTGGATTATGTTGATGTTGAGGTATGTTCCTTCGCTGGTTACAACTTTTTTCTTCAACCATGATGCACTTCGCAATTGTTTTTTCATAAAATAAATTATTTTCGTTTTTTCAATTCGGTTTTCTATTTAAGCGGTATTTTTCAAAATATTGTTCTTCCCATCAGGATCGCATATCGACGCGATGCAATTCGCACGAAAAATACGAGTTTAGTGATGGAGCTCTCCTGCTCACGCGTTTTTTATTATTAAAAGTTAAACATATTATTTGATTTGGACTATTCTTTCAGCTGTGTCATATTGGCAACACGGCCGTCGATGCAATTTTACTCCAAACATTTGACAACTTGGGGCGTTGACGGTACCTCTGTCAAACTGCAGTTAATAATACGGTAGCAAACATTAAGAGTTTCCGCTTTTGAACTGAACACACATAAATTTATAGTTCGAAATAAAAACCATTTAAATCTATCCCTATTAGTGTGCCATTCTATTTTTGCTGGTCGTTTTTGAGGTTGGAAATCATAGGTTTCAAACTTCGAAATAATTGATGCCTCATTCTTCGGACTTAACCACAGATATCATCAATTATGGGCGATAAAGGTAATTTATTTTATTGTCTTCTATTTGTGACTTGGTTTTATTAGCGTTCGCAGGTGATTTTTCGTAGAAAGAATTCAGCTTTTCCGGCGGATGTTTCAAAAAGTTATCTTCTCGTGAAATATGAGCACGTACTCACAAAATTATTGTTCAACCGATTCAATACTAAGAAGCTGGAAGGACGATTTGACCATCTCATGTATTAAAAGACATTCAATTACTCAGTTGAATATATGTGGTTTTAAAATGGGTTGGTTTATATATTTTGACATACATAAATGCATATTTTTTCACAAATTATTTGATATTTTTTTGATCATCTAGATAAAAACAATATTCGACATTTCAGCAGTAAATTCAGTTAACTGAATAAATTCAATAAGTAACGAATAGTTCTGTGTTGAGATAAAAGAGGAATTAAGGCAATGAAAAATATATTCAATATCAATTTATCCCCATGTTAAATAGTAAACAACAATAATAATCAACAGAAATTTTGTTTTCTTCATTTTCAGTTTTCTCAATCACACAAATAATCCATAAAATATCATTTAAAATAAGAAATTTATCAATAAATATATATATATATATATATATATATATATATATATATATATATATATATATATATATATATCAATCTGACCCGGCAAACGTTGTTTAACTTATGGAAATGCCTATGAAAAAATATGTGTTGTTGATAAAAAGGTGAAAATTTAGAGTTATATGTATTTTTTAATGCAACATCATAAAAAAATGAAAATAAAAAAGTTTATCCGAAAAATTCATAAAAATTTTTGTGGTGAACCACTCTAATCACTTTATTATATTATTATAGGGGTAAAAATATATGACGACCTATTCTCAGACCGACTATTTTTATTTTCGATTGCTATCTTGCAACCCTATTGCGGATCTGTGGATAAAATGAAAAAAATTAACATTGCGATGGAAAAATAGGGGTTGATCTTAGAAGGGTGAAAAATTGAGAGTAATATGAATTTTTTTATTCTATGTCATGACAGAATAAAAATAAAAATCTTGCCAGAAAAATTGAAGTTTATAATTAACAAATAAAAAATAGGAGTTGAAAATTTAAGGTTGAATGTATTTTTGAACGTTGTATCATAAAACAAATAGAACAGAAAAATAGATGTTGTCCGATTCTCAGACCTAACCGTTATGCACACAAAATTTCATGAGAATCGGTCTAGCCATTTTGGAGGAGTTTAACAAATAAAAAATAGGGGTTGATCGCAGAGGGGTGAAAAATTAGGGTTGTATGTATTTTTGAATTCATATATCATGAAAAAATAGAACAGAAAATTTTGTCTGAAAAATAAAAATTAAGGGGTGGACCGACCACCCCTCGGTTGACCGTCAACATTCAGGGGGATGAAAAATAGATGTTGTCCGATTCTCAGACCTAACCGATATGCACACAAAACTTCATGGGAATCGGTCTAGCCATTTTGGAGGAGTTTAACAAATAAAAAATAGGGGTTGATCGTATAGGGGTGAAAATTTAGGGTTGTATGTATTTTTGAATTTATGTATCATGAAAAGATAGAACAGAAATTTTTTTCTGAAAAATTAAATTAAAAATTAAGTGGTGGACCACCCCTCGGCCGACCCTCAACATTCAGGAAGATGGAAAGTAGATGTTGTCCGATTCTCAGACCTATAACCGATATGCTCACAAAATTCCATGACAATCGGCCGAGCCATTTCGAAGAAAATTAACAAATAAAAAATAGGGGTTGATCGTAGAGGGGTGCTAATTTAGGGTTATATGTATTTTTTAATGCTGTATCATAACAAAAATAGAACAGAGAATTTTGTCTGAAAAATAAAAATAAAAAATTAAGGGGTGGGTCACCCTCAACATTTATGGGGATGAAAAATAGATGTTAGCCGATTCTCAAACCTACCCGATATGCCTGTTTTTGTTGAAGACGCAACTGTCAAAATTTTACGAAATAAATGAATAACTCGAAAACTGTTCATTTTAGGTATAAAGAGTGGTATGAAAATTTTATTATAAATTACATAAGAAATTCGAAGATCAAAAGATATACAGGGTATTCTATTTGAAATAAAAAAGTTGATATCACTTTCGGCAAAACCGGAAGTACTATTTTCTTCAAAATAATTTCGGAAAATAGACTTAGTCGGATCATATTTCCCCTGAAAATTTCATATCGATATCTTTAATGAAAAAAAAATTATGAACCGATTATGTAGCTCTGGGTCACCCTGTATATATATATATATATATATATTTATATATATATATATATATATATATATATATATATATATATATATATATATATATATATATTTATATATATATATATATATTTATATATATATATAATTATATATATATATATATATATATATATATATATATATATATATATATATATATATATTTATATATATATATATATATATATATATATATATATATATATATATATATATATATATATATTTATTTATATAGTTTATTCATATATATATAAATAATTTTTATTTTGAATTGTCTATTTATGGATGTACGTGTATATGTCTTTCGTTACGAGACATGGAAAGGCCATTTAAAAATTTCAAATAGCATCATGTGCCGAAGGAATTTTATTTAAGAATTCAGTTTCAATATCTACTCAGAAACCTAGTGACTATGTTTTACCCAATGATGCCAATAAAAATTTTCATAACTTATTGACACATAGCTAGATCAGATTCGAATTCGTTGCGAATATTTGGGATGACATGTTGCAATTTGAAATTCTGCAGTTCACACTACTTGTTACGCCACTGGATGGATTGGATACTCTCAATATTTTATTTTATTAACTTAACAATAATGAATTATTTCTGAACCGTAACGTTATAAGTGTTTCATTTTACAATTTTCAAGTCTCGCCCATCTGGCACACAAAAACTAAAAAGAGTATCTTTTTCAATAGACCATTGAATGGTTTTCTCAAATAAAAATTCTTCGGAAATGTTACCGTTTTAAATTTTTGAATGTCCTTGTGCCACCACCGGTTGAAATAAAATTTTTTATATATCCCAGTGGTTTTTTCGAAAGTTATCGGTATATCTTTCAAAAGTTGAATATATGAGGCGACGTTTCACCCCACAGTGGCTTCATCAAATAGAACTGAATATTGAATCTTTGTATATCAATTTACATACTTTACAGAACCTAACGAGGACCAAAATATCGAATTTTGATAACTTATTGAATGAACTAATAGATTTGAATCATTCCCTGCTGAATATATTCAATATCTGATTTAGTATATTGTATAGGTTTTCTCATAGGATTATGTACCCATCACCTCACTATTTGATTTCTTGTTGTATTCATTTTATTCACTAAAATTTATGAAACTGAGATACCACGATTTCAGTATTCAGTTATATCTGATGAAGCCATTGTGCGATGGAACGCCGCGTCATACATTAATCGAAAATATGTTTATCTGATAAGATATATATATATATATATATATATATATATATATATATATATATATATATATATATATATATATATATATATATAGGGTGCTGCAACAGTGGCGCGATGTTCCATATCTCTATTTAGGAAACAGATAGGAATCTATATAATCTATAATATTACCTTATTGCTCGAGCTCGACAAAATGAAAATATTGTCGGTCACACAGGGTGTTCAAATTTTTCTGGGCGGATACCAACTATGTTTTTTTAAATGGCCACCTATATTTTTGATCGCTTTTTCGGTTTCTACATAGAAAATAAAAGATACTTTATATAGATCTTCATTTGGAAAATATTGACGGTTTTCGAGATTTTTGGCATTTTTAGTTTTTTTTCCAATATTGGACTCTCAGAATATTTGAAATTATAAGGTGGTGCCAAGTCCAATTGAAATTGATTTTTTGTCAAATATTCTATATTTGTAAATCTCTCAAACGATAGGTATATCTGAAATCGACCTGCGATATACAGGGTATGAAAACCGCTTGCCTTATATTGTCAATGAAAATTTGCAGAATCATCCTTATTTTAAATGGAACACCCTGTATATTATCGATACATAAGAAGCGGCAGCAAAGGCTCTACAAATGTCATCAAGTATTCCTTATGATTAAGTTTAGATACTAGTTTTTCTTGAAACGGCTGTTTTTTTCGAAAAATGGCAAGTATTCATATTTCTTCGCTATGGTCTCAATGAACGACTTTTTTCAAAGCGAAATCCATTTGACGACTAAAAAGAATATACGAAAAATATCTTGTTTCAATTATGTACATCACAAGGTGCCCAAACAAATAAAAAATTGAACACCCTGTGTGACCGACAATATTTTCATTTTGTCGAGCTCAAGCAATAAGGTAATATTATAAGAAATATAGATTCCTATCTGTTTCCTAAATAGAGATATGGAACACCGCGCCACTGTCGCAGGACCCTGTATATATATATATATATATATATATATATATATATATATATATATATATATATATATATATATATATATATATATACCGGGTGTCCACGGAAGGTGACTCGCCCCTATAACTCTTTTGTTTTCGGAGATAATTAAATGAAATTTGAAGGATCTGTTTAACGCATAAAACTGCATTTTTTGACAAGTAACTCAACTTCATGCAACTTCTTACCGGAAATGATGTAAACTTCAGATTTTCAAATAGGACACCTGGTATATTTCAAGTTTGTTTGTCTCCATATGACATTTAAAATACAACCATGTATCATTTGTTACTTTTTGTAACCATTTTTTTATTTTTTTTCCGAAATAAATTTTCGTTCTAGAGGGCTATGGATGCGTTCAAATAACTAATATGGGTCCTTATATGTTTGTTAAAATACAACTTTACTGTTTTCGATCAAAATGGTTCAGCTATGTGACTTTTAATTTTAAAACTATTATTACTATTTTTTTTCATATGGCAACATGGTGGCTCGTCGGGTTAAAAATTAAGATAATTTCATTAAAATTAATTTGATACCACACTCTAGGTACTAGGCTGAAAGAAAACTTTCATTAAAAACCTGAAGTGCCATAACCTTAGAACTTTCTTCAAATGAAGAATCTTATTAGTATTAAAATAACATTTGAAAACATCGAGTAGCCTGTGACCAACACAACTTAAACAAAATAAGTCCGAAGCCACGCCCACCCTACGTCCCAGGCGGTAAACGCATCTATAGCCCTCTAGAATAAATATTTCTTTCGAAAAAACAAATTAAACAACGGTTACAAAAAGTAACAAATGATACATGGTTGCATTCTAATTGTCATATGAAGACAAGAAAACAGAAAATATACCAGGTATCCCATTTAAAAACCGAAAGTTTATAACACTTCCGGTTGCATGAATTTGAGTTACTTATTAAAAAATGCAGTTTTATGCATTAAACAGATCTTCTAAATTTCATTTCATTATCTTCGTAAAGAAAAAAGTTATAGGGGCGGGCCACCTTCCGTGGACACCCGGTATATATATATATATATATATATATATATATATATATATATATATATATATATATATATATATATATATATATATATATATATAAATTTATATATTTTTATATTGTATATTTGAAATTGAATAAGTTAAATGTTTTTATGCTTTTTAATTTTTATGACTCCTCAATTTATCTTTTTGCTTATCCTACTTGCTCGGAGCCACCTACTCCATCTACCGAAATAATACAGAACATAGAAACGTTGATGACGGCACCATTCTCTTAGTTCCCTCAAAGTCTTCTTGCTAATTATTATCATGTGTAACCAAAACTGGCGAATCTTATTACAGACTGTGTTCATCTAACATTATAGAAGAAGAAGAGAAAGGTTGTTAACAGTTATAATTGATCATTATTTGTACACTCCTACGCACAGAGTTGTAAAACCTTCGCCATTGTTCGTCGTTCTTCCCATTCATTTCGATGTTGTTGTTGTGGTTAGGTATATAATTATTTCAGTGATTTCAGTGTTTTGTTTTTATTTTCTTGGCCAAGATGAAGTGACGTAATCGAACTGGTTACTTGGGGAGTATTTGAACTTCACCAGAATCAGTGTATGCCATCAAGTGTTTCTTATTTTACGATTATATATTTGAGTTACTTCAATTCAACAAGAATAATGCTAAACCTCTGGGATTCAATTATAAAATAAACGTTTTTGTACAAATGTCAAAAAATACTGCATTCACGAATCGCTATGGATACGCAAAGTTTTCCATTTTTTTAACTATTGAAAAAAAAATATTTAATGAAAATTAATAAGAAGAACAAAATTATTTATTGCAATAATAATTAATTAATTTTGAAATTATAGATCCATTGATCTGGAAAATTCGCATTCATAAAAGTTCTAACCCGTCGTACCCGGGATTCGAATCCGGTACCGACTTAGCCCTAGACCGTTAACTCAACAGTTTAGGATCTAGACCACAGCAACTAATCGAAAGAAAGTTGGTTAACAATAGGAGGTAAAAAACTTGGGCAGCATACGTACTATGCACATATTTTTCGCGAAGTGCATCATATCGTAATGCCTTTTTTGCATTTTTGAAATAACAAAGATATAAATAATAAGGTCGAGTGAAAAACATATCACTATATCATGTGGAACTATTTTACAAACAATGGCGGAGCTGGTTTTCTTCTAACACTTTTTGCACAAAATGCTCACTCTAAATCTCTGTAGCTTGGCCTATATACGAATATATTATATGTAAAAATTATAATCAATTCTTCATTTCAAAATCATACTTTTTTATCATATATGATTAATTTTGACTTCCATATATAATATCCAAGAATATTTCAATTCTCGAATGAAGAAAAATTACATATTACATACATAAGATAGTTTTTTGAAACACATCAATATGCATATACGGATACAGCTGACACGTGACTGTTACAGTTACTGTTCCACCTTTTTGACCTATCTTTAATTGCCAAGTGTCTGGAGTGCATCGTGAAATAAGGAACTTCTGTCCAATTACTCTATCATATTTTGGATCTATCGAAAGTGTTTTGTTAGAAAGTAAGATTAGATCGATATGTGCACGATTATAACTAACCATCTGTCGCACCTGATGGTTCATAGCTTCATCTTTTTCCCACGCAAAAACTGAAATAGGTTGCAATCGGCCCCGAGCTACGCTCTTCATTACAAATTATTCGCAGCCACAGTCGTCCACACGTTTTCCTATTAACGATTTCGAAATTCTCACTCCCATAAAATTGTGGTATTATTTTCCATAACGGTGAAGAAGCAACAATAAAAATATATCTCACAGCCGTGCCTTTATATCATATCTTGGCATTTAAAAGTACGATTGCTTAATTGCCAATACTACTGGTATTTCGAATGCGTAATTTTATATTATAGATTTTCAAATGAAGTAATAATCTGAGTTTGCAACTTGTTACTCATAATAACGAATGATTTCTGTTATTGTTCCAAGTATATGTTAATTCAAAGAATAGAATGTTACTCTTAGATTTGCCATAGGCGTAGTTATAGTGAAGACAGTAATTTATCAAACCCATGAAAGATCTATTGTGTACAGGTTCAACACATTACCAGTATTGTGCAATAAAATCACTACTTGTGTACATTATTGACAAATAAGTTGATATTATACTTTCTGAATTTTAATCATGATGACCTCAATGTCAAAAACTGTGACAATTGAAATTGAACTCTCATTATCGTTACTTACAAGATAGATCATAAAGAACTGTTTTAAATGATGTTCAATCTTAATCAATAATTGATTATTAAGGTGTACCTCAAGGTAGTATAATGGGCCCATTGCTTTTCATACTATATGTTAATGACCTACCAAGAGTTCTTGAACGATGTTCAATAAAGATGTTTGCTGATGATACATTGATATATATAACGGCGACAAATATAGAGCAGGCTTTATTGAAGTTAAATAAGGATCTGGAAACACTTACAAATTATCTCCAGAGTAATGTTCTAAAATTGAACATGAAAGAATCTAAAGCAATGTTGATTGGAAAAAAAAATGTTTGAGACAACTAAACAATAGTAACCAAGATTATAAAATAATTAGGGAAAATGAAATCGTGGAAATAGTTGAAGACATTAGCTCAACTTTAAAAAACATAATTATACAAAATGTAATTCTGAAAATTTCCTATAAAACTAAATTTTTGGCCAGAAATAACAGTGATGTGGATGAAAAGTTAAGAATAATTTTTCATAATGCGTTGATTCTTCAACATTCACAATACTGTTCAAGTTTGTGTGTTTTTCTTCAAAGAATAACCTAAGACAATTGCTATTCTTGGAAAACAGAAGCATGCGCAGTATACTAAAAGCAAACAAATACACACCAATCAAACACATACTGAAAGTACTACACTAGTTGAATATAGAAAAACTTTCAAAGTAGGTACCATGTTTTAAAATATTAAAAAAAAAGTGCAGTTGGGTTTGTTTTCTGAAGACATGGTATCATTGGTCGATCGGAATTGCGAGGTACAAAGCCATGAAACAAGAACAAACAAAGATTTTCATATGAGAAACCATGGAACAAAAAGCTTTAACTCTGTCTTTGGTTTGGGTATTTCACAGTTCAATTCACTATCTGCCAACTTGAAATTGACCACTTCGCTAGCAGTGTTCAAGAGAAATCAGAAAGCAATCCTCCAAGAAAATTGATCAATAATGAGAATATAAAATAGCATAATTTATGTAAATATGTATTATTTTTGTAGTAGCCTTAGTGCTAATTCAACTCTGACGTACACACTTACTTATTTACTTACTTAAACAAGGCCATTTCTTGTATCCGGGAATCCTAATGAGGCAAACTCATCAACACATGCCTTTGAACACATTCTTCACTTTTTAATTTGATAAGAATAGATTGCCTTATAGATAAATAAAAACAATTTAACATTGCATGAGAAGCAGGTTGTATTTTTCTCCGGTTTTTTTCCAAACAAATTCTTAACTCCATAAGTTAATTTGGAGGGACTGTGTCAAACGTTAAATCCTACGAAATAAATTTGAATCCATAAATTGAAATATCGCCAGTTAAAGCAAATAGTTGAAGCCCTCAAAGTATCACTGCTTAGTAACTCAATCCACGTTCTACATTTCTAACCTCTAAATAAATCTTCAGAAGCTGTGTCCCAAATCCCACGAAAAAACAAGAAATCTATACAGAGACAAAAGACACTTTTCTAAATTCAAACTAATGTATGTACCAATATCCAACCCACCAACTCATTGTGGAGAAGGTTTGGGGTGCAATAATTCTTCGAATGCTCTTCAAAAAGCCTCACAAGGCAGCATTTAGGATATATTTCATATTATTCAGTTTAATGAAAATATGTAAACCTTCATCTTTATTCAATAATATGAAACATTCTTCCAATGGAGGGTCATAAATAGGAACGGGCTTCATTTTCTAGGAAACGGTCGGTTAGGATTTTTTGCATTTTACAACAAACGGTACCGCTACAAATATCTTTGAAACTGCCTAAATCGTAGAGCAGATTGTAATGCCAAACTATCGCAGCAATAACCAACCGCTCATGACACCCCTCAAGACATTCCGCAATGAATGATTAAAAAATCTCATAATTCCTACAATTATTATTCAATATAGATTTTTTATTTTTGCTGAGGTCCTTTGAATAGTTGGAATCTGTCGTGATAATTTTTCATAAAAATGAAGGACACCCTACTGCGTAGCACTAGGAATGATAAAACCCCTCGGCGCA
Source organism: Cynegetis impunctata (assembly GCA_030704885.1). NCBI lineage: Eukaryota > Metazoa > Arthropoda > Insecta > Coleoptera > Coccinellidae > Cynegetis > Cynegetis impunctata. The sequence continues at coordinate 508,474 of JARQZK010000044.1, forward strand.
TGAGCATGTCGTCAATATTTTTTGAATGTATTATATAAATTAAATAACAATAAAAGTCGATTTTACGACTGAAATGAAGGAAAATTGCAATAAATGTATTAGTAATTCGATATTACGAATAATATCCGTGAGAATTTAGCAAAAGTATCCTATCCCGGTTCATTGTGCTGCAAATTATGAATCAAATTGATAAGATGGGAAGCAGACACAGACGCAGAATCAAGCTGAAGTTATCAACGTCGCTTGGTTGCCGTGGCACAGAGAGCACTTCGACGCATGTTTTGTAGGACTTCGTACATATCGACCTTGGCGCATGCGCATGTCGTAATGCCTATCTAAAAAACGCTATAATTTTTTATTCTTCGTTGGGAACAATTGAGAATTAAAATTTCCTAATGAAATCATATGTATTTTATCGATATCCGTTGGAATTTTTAAAATCGGACCAGATCCCAACTTTTTGTCGTGAGACTATAACCCCTTTAGCTTCGCCTCGGGGTAATAAACTCAAACAAAACTTGATTTTACTATGTTTGTGTATGACCTAAGTATATGTAATATCAAAATATCTTTCAAACCTAAAACAAAACTGTAAGGATTTTTACACAATGTCAAAGATGTCACTTCCAACTTCGAAAATTCAGGAGATTACACGTTAATTTGTCCTGTATGTGAAGGAATTTATATTGATCAAACTGGTCTGTCATTTAAAACGAGATTCAAAATATATCAGCAATCTTTTTTGAAAAATAAAACAGATTCAACGCTTTCAAACTCTTGCCGCGAAAATCAACACCGAATTTCCAAATTATGCACAAATTGTCAATAGGGACATAATTGAATTATTTATAATTATTGGAAATTTTCAATCTCAATCATAATATAAACGTTAATGTCTTTTTTTTAATCTCGAGGGATTTACAGTTTACCAACGGTTTCGAACGGCCAATGGGCTTGAAAACGATGTACATTACCCAACAATTTAATCATGTATATAAAATCTCTAAATTCCGGACATACACAAGACCCAAGAGCAAGATGGGACTCGAACCCATAATCCTCAGTTTACAAACGGTACAAGCGGTACACCTTACCGCTGGTCTACCGAGGCCTCGTTAATGTCTATTGATATTGAGCAAGAACTGAACGACCAGATTGACTAGATTTATTAACTTTTATTTGATATCTACATTCAAATCATGATGTATTTCAAGATTTTTTAAATTGTAAAGTTGAGAATCACATTTCAATAACCTGCCCTTAATGTATATTCTTCGAAGGCTATTATATCTATTGGTGCGTTGCGTCAAGTCATTTATATAAAATACTACTATATATGTAAAATGACGCTCCGACGGCTCAACGCCCTTAGCCCTACCAGAGTTTCATGTAAAGGTGATACCTCTATAAGATTTGTATTTAGTTCTAAACTCAACCTGCCCGATGTACTATGACCAAAATTGCAATAAACGAATATAGATATGTATATACGGAAGTGACCATTTCTATTAACGAAAATCAATCAGCAAAAATGAGAATACCTCCGCCCTTTTATGTTTACTGTAGTTATAAAGAAAAAATTCCAAATGTCTCTTCAAATTTTAATTGAAGATTTTGTTTTTATTTATTAGGTTGGCGAAATTTTCAACTGATTCTGATAATATTAGTATATAGTTATAAGTTGCGTCTTCTTTTAGAGATTAATTTTACCGGTTATAGAGTGAATTAAAGACTTTTTCTTTATTTTCATTTATTCATATTCATGAAATATTTTGAATTGTATATGTATATATGCATAAATACCTACTTCGTAAACTGGAGTTACAACAAAATATACGTGCTTTTATATTTCACCTTATTGACATTCAATAATCACGATCTGCCACTGTCACAACAATAAGGCAATATTTTAGTATTCATAAAGGTAAAGATAAAAATCAATTATCACGATCTTCTGGATTTAACAAGGATATATATATACACCTTCACTTACGAATAATCTGTTAAGAATTACTGAATTATTAGTCAGATCTATCTAATCCACCTTGTTAATAATGGTTACAACATTATAATTTTCTTAGCGGTTCGTGATGATGTTCAATATTTCAATTATTTCTCCGTCATAAGTGACTCATCGTTATCCGGAAGCATAATCAGAAGTTATGGTCTGTGAGTTGATCCGTTTCGAAGGTGTGCCACAAGGTTCCGCACCGTAGGCATTTTTTAGATGATATATGAAATTTTTGACGCAAAGATTCTGTTATTTTTATTGAACGTTTAAATAACTCACAATAGTTCTCACAATCAAACGCAAGAACCAGGCGCTGTAGAAAATATCTTAAATATAAATCTGGAATTATCTACAATATTACTACTTATTTGCGCTTCTCTCAATCTGAAAATAATTTATTACTTAATTATATAGAAAAATTTTTATAGTTGAATTCCTTTTTTACAAGCCTATATAATTCTTCCTTTTCAAGAGTAGGTATTCTTGAAAAGGGAGAATTATATAACCTCGTAAAAAAGGAATTCAACTTTAAAAAAGTTTTAGATTTTTCTTGTAGTGTGAGTGAAAAGTAAAAGTTTTACAAAAGCTTTTGAATACTCTCTCATAATGATTTGATTTATGCAGTAAATTGTCGGTGGAAAGATATATAAATATTTCCATCAGTCATAATGAACACATAACAACAACTAAAAATCCTAATAACAAAATGATAAAGTTGTTTGGATTGGAAATAACTAAAATTGTAATAACTTTGAATAGTTTATGGCTAATTCAACCCTAATCAAAATCTGGAATCATGTGAATGTGAAAATTGAAGTATAGGTACGTACATTCACTGAATTTGCTGGATTGGTATTGATTATATAACTCATGTATCAATAAGCCAATAGAATCCGTGAATTTTGCATAACTACTGCGTTATTGATAAGTGAATAATACCCTTGACGACGTGATATAATCATTTTGGTGTTTCGCCTCGTGTCAAAATGTATTGACATATTGACGATGTTTTGACGTTTGTCAAAAAAAATTAATATTTTATATTCGTTATATAATCGTAACGAATACCACTCGAGCAATCGATAATAATCGTTATACTGACCTCGTTAGTCACTCGACGTATTTTCTTAAAACACCACTCGAGCTGCGCTCTCGTGATGTTTCGCAAAATACGTCTCGTGACTCGGAAGTATAATCGATTATTTTCGATGCTCTTGTAATATTATAACTGATAATTCTCATTAGTTTTATACTTTGAAGTTTACACTCCAAAGTGTGTCGATATATTTTTTTCAATCAATATTTTCGAATTATTTTTCCTTTAGAATATAACCATAGTTTTCAAATTATAAGAATATATATATATATATATATATATATATATATATATATATATATATATATATATATATATACCTATATATATATATATATATATATATATATATATATATATATATATATATATATATATATATATATATATATATATATATATCGGCTTCTCCAGTGGTTCCCATTAAACCAAATGAGCGGAAATTTGATTTCATTGTATATTCTTAGGCATCTTCAAATGAGGGGAAAGGGAGTGGCGGGGAAGCGCATCAGCCTATCAATTATGAATAACATATCTGAAATAAACCCTCATAGGGCACCCCTAAACCTCCTAAAAATTGGAAAATATATACGACGATTGAGTTGATGTGAAAAAAGTGACATTCTTATATTGATTTTATGGGTTATTTTTAGGGCTTAACAGAACTATCAAAATTAAGGCGAATTCTTGCAAAATTTTGGCATCATCATATGTGGGGGGAAGAGAGTGGCGAGAAAGCGCATCGGCGGATTAATTATGAACCAAATATCTCCTATTAACCCTCATGGGGCACCCCAAAAGCCATGTCAAAATTTGAAATATATACGTCGTATTTTTATGCAAGGATTTCTTACTTTTTCTTGGTTTTTGAACAATTTCACGGCTTCTGCATATTGAATTAGGACGTTGAAATATGATACCTAATTCGAGTAGTTGTGAGGAAACGATCCTTTGCGGGTTCCAATTCTATTTCTTAACCGTCGCTATTTCAGTGTAGATATTTTATGGGTTTTAATGTATTGCTAACTTCCACAGCACCTCCTAATTTAATTAGATGGTTGAAAGAATGTAGGTACTTGGATTATTGATGTTATAGAGGTATCCTTCGGGGTTTTGAATTGTTTTTTGTAAAACCGCAATTTTGATGTGGAAATCTCATGCGTTCTTGAGAATATTCAAGCATTCTTTATAGCCACTCCAAATACATTTAGATAGTTATTTATGTACCAAATGCGTTATATAGATCCTAAGGACCGTAGGGTCACATTCGGCCCGAGGGATGAATGTTGCCCGATGGGTGTTAGGATCTAGTAACGCACGTGGTGCATACAAGATTTTATTTTTCACGAAAAAATTATTATATTATGATGAAAAAGCGATTTTAAAATCGTTTCATTGCTCCTATCCATTTTCCTTCTCATAGTAGGCATGTCATTTGTTGATATTTCGACGTTTGTGAATATTTTTGTCATCATATTTAGTGAATGTCATTGCTGCTTTCTTTGTGTAGTTTTATAGAAATGATGGAAATGAAAATGAATTTACCCAAGAATATCATAGAAAATGCAGCCAAAGCTGCGAATAATTCATTGCCGGAGAAATACAGAGTCGTATACGACAAGCCTTATGAAGTATTTAATCAATGGAAGTTGTTTCATTTCTCCTCGTACAATGAGCGGACGTTATTATCCATAAAGCCAGCTCATTACGCCCTAGGGCATAATGATTGTATTTATAGCAACTGTATTCAATGTAAAATCAACGAATAATGAAGTGAAAAATAAAGGTATTTTACGTTGATTGAGTTGATGTAAAAGAGGTGCAAGGTGTAGAAATTTCATGGATTAGAAATTGCAGGGTTTCAAGCTCCCATTTTAATGTAGAGATTTCATGTTTTCTCGTGAGTTTTAGGGTTTTTCTCACCTCCACAGATGAATATGTATATAAAAAATGACACAAAATGAGGTGAAGATAATGACAGATCTCCAAAGTTCACGCATTTTTCTAATACTTTCAAAAATTGAGTAAACAAGAGAATATTCCACATGAAATCCGCATAATACGAAAAGGATGAACCTAATCCCGTCACTCACGCCCAGATAGTATTGCCCAAGTTTGCGAAAATTGTAACAGTCTCTATGCTCCCCGCCTTATCACGATCATCATCCGGAGATCCTCGCGGCGCGATCAGTTCCGCATTTTTGCGCAATATCGCGATGGTAAGCGCATCTCGAACCGCTCCGGGCCGATCCCGATCGGCCGGCGGGCCAGAAATCCGGGCAGCCGTTCCAGTTCCCATGTCTACCGGTTCACGAGGCGAACTTTCAACCGCCGTTTTACTCCGTTTACTCTTCTCTAATTGGGAACACTTGAGAACGTTTATTGTGGCGGTTTTGGGGGATGTGCTCAGTCAATTGAACTTCAAGGAGGAATTTCTTCGACGTTTAGTTATTTTAATGCCACAATGAAACTCAAAACTAAGTAGGTGATTCTATTTATTATATTCTCATTCTTGAAAATGACAATAAGTGTATACCTAGTGAGCAATTAAGCTCAAGAAATCACCCGTTAAATCTATAAGCGAAAATAAAAGTGTGTTTTTCAGATTTAGAATAAGTACCCAACTAACAATTTAATTTTTATAATGGTTCTTAGGACGTTTACCGAACGTATTTTATAAAACATTCACTGTTTTATTAAAACTTTCACAATGTTCTTACAGCTCTTATGAGCATAGAATTGGCGCAGATTATAAAACAAATCGCCTGTTAGGCTTGCTCTATATATGTTATTTGCTTCTATAATAAAACGGTTTTTAGAACATCTATTCACACAAAATTGTTGGTGAATATGCAATTAGTCTCTTTAGTTGTTTTAAGAAGATACTAAGATCTGTTAATATGGAAGCAAACATAAAGTAATGACAAATGGCTGATTCAGTATAAAAAGTAATAAACAGAATGAGTAAAAAATGCACCAATGGTGCAGATGTAGCTGCGAAATTAAATTTACTGTCAAGTATATGGTACAGTTCTAATAAAATTTTAACGCGCTTCCCGAATTATGATAATTAAGGAATTTTAAAATATAATTTAATTAATGATAAAAAAAAGAAGATATATATTTGGTAAATTAGTTTATAAGGATCTTCTTCATTATAAACTAGCCAGTCCAGCATATTCTTCTTTTATGAATATGTTAGGAGACACGAAAAAATATAGTTCAAAAATGTTGGTGAAGGCCCGCATTTATATGGCTGTCGATTAAAGGTTCCCCAACATGGCCACTTTATTATACAATCCTTATAAATCAAAATTATCCGATCCAGGACAATTATGCTATGTAAGTAGTTGTTATTGAAATCAAACAGGATTTGTCTAGGCAGAGGTGTACTTGGCATAAAAAGTAAATCACATATGTTTTACAATCAAATCATGAAAAATGTACATGTCGATTATCATGGGTTTAACAATTGGAATCTCGTGAATATTACAAATTATAGGCCAACACTCGTTTTTACTGCTCTTAAAAATTGGGAGTCCATCCATATTAATACTAATTGAAATAGTTCTTGGAATGTCACTTAGTTTCCCATACCAACTTTCGTTAAAAAAATTGTTTGTCTGGTTTTTATGAGGGTTCGAGGATCTTGAGGTAGACAATTTGGTATGCGTTCATTAAGTATAACAAAAAGCATCTTTTGAGATAAATGGGGAATATTATTTGATACTGCCCATGACCGAATATCTTCTCTTAACTTTGCATTTTTTTCTATCTCGCACAAACTGCTTGCAGAATGATATTGATCGCCAGGATCAGTATCTAATTCGACAATCCTACTTTCTTTTTCAGCTTCCCGGTAAACATCGTTCTGTGGTATTGCCTGATGAGAAACGCAATTATTGTTGAGTCCATCAGACTCCTCTGTTGGAATAATATGGTCATTTTGATTGCTAATCTCCAAGGTCTCTGAATGATTGTTAGAGCTAGAACCACTAGTGCTTTCTATCTGTGGATCGCTTTAGATCTCATGATATTTACTTTTAATTTTTCTGTGAAATGTACCACGTCTTTTAATTTTTTTCCAGCTACTGTACGACATTTTATTTGTACATGTAAATAAAAATATCAACAGACGAAATAAAAATGAAGGCTATTTTATAATAGTTTTATAATTATTGTTGTGTTAACATTTTAATTTTAAAAGACTCCCTCATGCAACATATTTGTTTTCTAACTATTTTTTGGAAAACTATAAAGCAACAATTTTATAGTCACTCGCTTTCATACCAATTTGCTGCAGAAAACATTTCACTTTTATAAATAACAATTTAAAAACTATTTTGTTATTAGGAAATGTTCGTAACAAAACAGTTTTATTATTGCTTTTATAGCAATGAATTAATCCAAAAACGCACCTTTATAAAATGCCTTCAGAGCAAAGTATCATTTAGAGCTAATATGTTTTATAAAAAGTATTTTATAAACGTTTATAAAATAGCTGTATAACTTATTCTACAAATATTTTATAGTTTTGCTGTGAAAACGTTTTCAGAACAGTTTTATTGACAAAACAGTTGAGCGCAACAAATTTATCCTGAATTGATACTTTATAAAACATAAAAGTTTTTACGAAGCGTTAATAAAACAATTATAAAGTATATCAGTTCGCTAACTATGTCGAATTGCTAGTTGGGTAGGTACCTAAATGAAGCTTAAAGCAAAGTATTAAGCTACAGTTCCCCCGGAGAAACAATGACATTGTGGATCATTTTTGTTGCTTTTGCGTGTTTCCGAAAATGTTCCAAAATTTTCCTAAATGTTCCTTAAAATTTCTTTATATTTCGGCAACAAATGTTGACTGTTTCTACTCGTCAGCCTTCAAGCTACGATTCCACCGGAGAAACATTCTTATTGCTGTTCCGTGTTTCCGTAAATGTTCCAAAATGTTCCTAAATGTTCCTTAAATTTCTCTATTTTTCGGCAAAAAATGTTGACTGTTCCTACTTCTCGCCGGTTTACATTTTGAGCGGCGAACTTCAATAGAAAATAGAAAACATTTGTGAAAATATCCGTGTTGCTGTCGCAGTGGAAATGTATCGAGAACGCAACTAGTGAACATTCGTGTCGCAAATTTTCAGTGTGCAGTGAAGTACGAAAACGGATAAATATATAGCTACGTTTCCACCAGAGGAACTTTGAGGAACATTTTTGTTGCTGCTGCTTGTTTCCATAAATGTTCCCAAATGTACCTTAAAGTTTCTTCATGTTTCGGCAACAAATGTTGATTGTTTCTACTAAATTAAATGCAACTATTGACAATTTTAGTTGCTCTAGTGGAAACAAGAAGTTTACGTATGTTGCCATAAGTTTCTACTTTTGGCAACAAAACATTCAGCAACAAAATGTTCTTTAATTTTCCTCCGACGGAACTGTAGCACCTCAGTTAGGGATCATTTCGAGCCCAAAATTTAGTTATATATATATATATATATATATATATATATATATATATATATATATATATATATATATATATATATATATATATATATATATATAATTATTTATTCGAATTGTTGTTGCCTGTGATCTATTTTTAATCTCTTGATAATTATTAGCAATAACAGGCTGATTGAATCTTAAAAATCTCGATTTTATTAAAAAATTGACGTTTCACTACGATATTCGTAATTGAAATTTCTTTGACATTTATTGATTTGAAAAAATTGAATAGAACAGGGCAGCTTTGTATATGCTATTCAGTCTAATATTAATATTCAAAATTGTTATCATTAGATGGTAAGGGAAACCAAAGAAACCTTTACCTACGTAATGTTTGAAAATAATAATAATAGGGTACTATTTATCTAACAACAAAGAAATTAGTATGGGAAAACATTAAAGAAGTGGAGTAGAATTATCGGTATAGCACGCTTATATATTAGTGGAGTAGAATTATCGGTATAGCACGCTTATATGGAAGCAGCCGTTGACACGTGTTTCGGACTCTTTGGTCCTCATCAGAACGGCGTAGCCAAGTAATGATAACAATTTTGAATATTAATATTAGACTGAATAGCATATACAAAGCTGCCCTGTCCTATTCAATTTTTTCAAATCAATAAATGTCAAAGAAATTTCAATTACGAATATCGTAGTGAAACGTCAATTTTTTAATAAAATCGAGTTTTTTAAGATTCAATCAGCCTGTTATTGCTAATAATTATCAAGAGATTATATATATATATATATATATATATATATATATATATATATATATATATATATATATATATATATCATATATATATTTATATATATATATATATATATATATATATATATATATATATATATATATATATATATATATATATATATATATATATATATATATATATATATATATATATATATATATATATATATATATATATATATATATATATATCTATATACATAAAAGAAAGTCGTGTTAGTTACACTATTTATAACTCAAGAACGGCTTTACAGATATAGCTGAAAATTGGTGAGGAGGTAGCTTAGAGCCAGGAGACGGACATAGGATTTTTTTTTCACCCCTCTACGATCAACCCCTATTTTTTATTTGTTAAATTTCTTCGAAATGGCTCGCCCGATTCTCATGAAATTTTGTGTTCATATCGGTTAGGTCTGGGAATCGGACAAAATCTACTTTTCATCCCTCTGAATTTTGAGGGTCGACCGAGGGGTGGTCCACTCCTTAATTTTTATTTTTATTTTTCAGACAAAATTTTCTGTTCTATTTTTTTATGATATATAAATTCAAAAATACATACAACGCTAAATTTTCACCCCTCTACGATCAAACCCCTATTTTTTATTTGTTAAACTCCTCCAGAATAGCTAGACCGATTCTCATGAAATTTTGTGTGCATATTAGTTAGGTTTGAGAATCGGACATCTATTTTTCTGTTCTATTTCTTTCATGTTACAGCATTCAAAAATACAAAGAACCCTAAATTTTCAACCCTCTACGATCAACTCCTATTTTTTATTTGTTAATTATAAATTATATAACTTAATATTCATATTACTCTCAATTTTTTACCCTTCTACGATCAACCCATATTATTCCATCGCAATTTTCATTTTTTTTTATTTTATCCATAGATCCGCAATAGGGTTGCAAGATGGCAATCGAAAATAACAATAGTCGGTTTGAGAATAGGTCGTAATATATTTTTCATACTTCCCAATGATTAAAGTTTGTGCCGGGTCAGATAGATTGATAGATAGATAGAAAGATAGATAACTAGATATATAGATAGATAGATAGTTAGATAGATAGAAAGATAGATAACATCGGCAGATAGATGAATAGATAAAAATAATTTATATAGCAGAAAAACGTTTGCCGGGTCAGCTAGTATATATATATATATATATATATATATATATATATATATATATATATATATATATATATATATATATATATATATATATCGGAATTTATACCAGTATACCCGTAACTTATTGATCATGGTGAAAAAAACCCATTAGCAGCAGAGTTCCGTCACTGAGGTCGTACTGTTCCCTCAGAAAGAAGATATCCAAAGTGAGAATTAAATAGATAATATAATTCTGGTTAGTGCTAATGTGAAGTGTATCTGGTATCGAGTATGAAGCAGGCCCAGATGTGATTCAAACGGAAAAAATTCACCACGAAGTGCAACGTGTTTAAAAATAGTATATTGTTTTATTAGGAGTGGAAGTGCGACACTTTTTGTAGCGAGACTAAATGTTTGACAATTTTAGTCGAGCTACAAAAAGTGATTTTCTCCGAATAAAACATGCAAGTTTTTCCGCAAACGGTGTTCAAACGATATAATTAAGATGATATTTTTAAAAAGGATTAGAAGGATTAGAAGTACCTACCCGAGTATTATGAAATGATTTCTCCGTATTAAAATATATGAAATTTTTCTTACAGATTACATTATGTCGGATTCGGAAACCCAACTGTACGCCGCACGACGTTCTTCATATTGAAGTCAGAGTACAAAAGAGTGTACTTTTTTGTACGCTCACGGCCGGACAAAAAAGTAAAAACAAAAGGACGTCTGTGAAATCAAACTTCAACATTGAGAACTGAGTTGGAAGAAGTCGTCATTTTTTGACGTTTGCGGAAAAAATACATTTAATCTCTACATGGAAATGGCGGTGATTGAGGAATATAGTTGAAGCCCACAAAGGAACGTACCTCAACATTGACTCGATCTAATACGTACTTAATTTCATTCCTTTACCTCAATCAACAAATAACGGAGGCAGCAAATCCTCAAAAATCATAAACAAACAAGAGATCTCCACTTAAAAGCGGCGGCGATTACAAAAATAGTTTTTACCTTTAAAATTCACTTTCTTAGCATTAACTCAATAATATACAAATTAATTTTAATCAAGTTGCGTTGGTTTGGTCTTTAAAAACAGGGTTTTTTTCTCAGCTGAATACACCCTTTAAAAACCACTGCAAGGTTGAATTTCGGATACTTTGTGCATAATTAATGTTCTCATATTTTGCCAATAATTTCAAATATTTCCGCTGATGCACCGTTTTTTTTTTGGAAATGCCAAACTATGGACTGAATTTATACGAATTTGGAAAGATTCGTTCTGCCCAAGATACCAAATTCAGCTCATTTGGTTTTATGATAGCCGCTGAAGATTCCAATATATACCGGGATAAATATATATATATATATATATATATATATATATATATATATATATATATAATATATATATATATATATATATATATATATATATATATATATATATATATATAGGGTGACCATATGTACTCATTTTAATAGGACAGTACTTACTTTTTGCATGCTGTCCTACTGTACTTAAAAGGTTCATCAAGTACGCCTAAATGTACTACTTTTTAGGACAGTATAATTTAAAATCGACACGAGTGGTACGTAACGTAGTTCTTAGCTATTTGTAAATTCGTCGCGTCGGTCAGTTTTTTTGAGAAGAAAAGTTTTATGGAACGATATTTTGTGTTCATGTGAGGCTTTCAAAGATTATATTGGTCCAGTATTGAATAAAAATGAACTGTTTGATGAAGTGAGTCTCATACAAAACTACCTCACAGAAGATAACATTCGCACTGAAGAGCGGTGGCTTGAAACATTCAAATTTATACAAGAACTGGGTCAAGTCAAAATAATTTTAAAAACTTGCAGATCTTATGTTAGTTCATTTTTTGTTTTCCTGGCACAAGTGCATCGATTGAGAGACTATTCTCCAACATTAATAATTATTGGAGCTCAGAAAAATCACGAAGCTGTGACGAAAGTCTACACAAACTTTAACGAAACCTGTAACGAAATGTTCCAGTTTCTGCAGGCCAGTCCACAAATTCTAAAGGCGATTTTGGGTTCCCAAAACTACGACTGGCACAAACATGATGCGAGGCGTGATGATGTAGTTGCAGGCCCATCCAGGGAAAATTAAATACATACACATACTACGTACATAATCTTTTTTTTTTTCATTAGAAGAAATTATATGTTAATTTATTTTCTTATATTTTATAATAATTCATTTTTGTATTTTGTTCCTTGATTAAAATGTAATAAATTGATTACGTTTATTTCATTCATATTTCTTTTTACCCTTTATTTGAGCTCAAACGACATGAATTTCTCACCTTTTTTATCAATGACAATTTTTGTACTTTTTTTTCCTAAGAAAAATATGGTCACTCTATATATATATATATATATATATATATATATATATATATATATATATATATATATATATATATATATATATATATATATATATATATCTAAAAATAAAATATAATCTAGAAAATCGCAGTGCCAAACGTCCAAAACGGACATAAAATCAACTACCAATGAATGTTGACCTTCGGTACAGCGCAACAGTCTATTATTTTTGCAAAAAATAGGACTTATAATGAGCTTTGCGATATTTTTAGAAATGAGAATGCTTTGAGCAAAATGTTATCTTCACTTCGTTCGCCATTTTAAGCTTAAATGTTAGCATATTAAAATTTCTACACATTCAGCTATTACCTACTTATTGTTAGTTGATCATGGTAAAAAAATGGGCTAGGCTATATTTTTGGAAAAATAACGTGACATTTGGAGCGAAGTGTTATAATCTTGATCGTCATATTAATATTAATAGGACTTTAATGCTTTCTAACAAATGAATCCATTAAAAAAACAATACAAAGAAACAAATACATAATTACATTAAATGAAGGAAAACAACTCTGGGCGCAGTTAGATCGTATTCAAAGGATATTTCTGTTTAATAATCAATTAATATTAAGTTCAAATATTGACATATCAAAATTTCAATCCATTCAGTTGTTACTTCTTGATGATTGATCATAATGAAAACGATGAGTAAGGTTATTTTTTCAGAATAAAATTATCTTGAAGGAAAGCATTATGTTCACCTTTTACCGACTGCCATTCTTTCTTGATAATTGGTAATGTTGGAATGCTATTTTTATTAAAATGAAGCAAATTATTATGTTCAACTCTTTCACAAGCTCAAATGATAGCCACTTCATAAAACCTCTACATTTTACAGGGAAACTAGGGCACGTGACTCAAGTTGGAAGCTAATAAAAGTGGTAATGAAATATTTCAGAAATTTTCAGTACATATCATTTTGAAATTTAAATTATTTCAAGATCTTCCTTTCAAGAACTTGTCAGTGATTAAGGGAAGTAGGTAGCCATCTAAGTAAATATATTTACTAATTTTTTTCGAAAATATCAATTTTTATACATACTTTGAAGATCCCACCCAAGTTTCTTCCAAGTACCTATCATTTATTTTCCACATTTTTCTATTCATTAATTTTAATCGTCATTTTCAACCATAACTAATAGATTCACCAAATTTGAAAGTTCTTTATACTTTTCTTCCTAATACCCAGAAAATTGTACAAAGGCAAATGGTTTACAGTAGTAGGTTGTATATCATTCTGTGGTCTAGATTCTAAAAGTCGTCTTAATTTGTTAAGCTTTCTTTTTCCAAAAACACGAAAATAGGTCACCATTCTTACCAAATCTACTCCCCATCGGTTTTATTGCGGTTTATTTTGTCCCAGAATATTTACAACCTCTTATTTTGAATGAATATCGACTGGTTTGTCGCTTATGGTTTTATGGGTTTTAAGGTTAATTTTGTGTCGGGTAAGTAATTTCCTTTCGAAGATTACTTTATTACCCAAAAAATTTCAGGAAGAATAGTCATGAGATTTCTTGACGTACCTATTGAAGGTTATGGAAGCTTAAGAAGGAGATTGTTTTTTATCATCATTGTATATTATACATTGTATTATTATACAATTTATATATATATATATATATATATATATATATATATATAATATATATATATATATATATATATATATATATATATATATATATATATATATATATATATATATATATATATATTATATATATATATATATATATATATATGTATATATATATATATATATATATATATATATATATATATATATATATATATATATGTATATAATATATATATATATATATATATATATATATATATATATATATATATATATATATATATACCCTTTGGAAAGTTGTTTGATAATTATTAAAGTTTGAAAAATTTTCCTTGTTCACTTTGTTATAGTTGAAAATATTTTTAATATAAGAACAAAAACCTGGGAAAATAACACCCTGGTGACGGAGTTCTGCTGTTGACGCGTTTTTTAAATTAAGTTTTTTTCAAATTCGGTTTACAAGCTGTGTTTTTTTGATCTTGATCTCGATTCGCTATTTTTCTGTACCTTTACCATTTTACATATAAATTTTTTTTTTTCAAAAACATTCAATAATTATCGTAATTAATTGCAGAAGTCCATCAAAATTACCGATAATTTTGCATGATAGGTTGTTTTCAAAGATAACACGCTGGAATGCGAAATTATCCGGTTATTTTGATGCACGAGTGTAATTTGGGGGAATATTTCCCGAATCGATAATTGCATTCCATTTACAACAGATTTTTGACAGGAGGAAGATATTCATTATCTTTATTAAGGTCTAAAATTTATTTTCTCATTGGTCAATTGTGAAAAAAACAGCGAGATAATCTAATTTCATATAATATATTCATAATCAGTTATAAATAATTAGTTGGTATATAGATTATATTTTTTCATGAAAACAACCGACTTCAGCAACTTTCCAATGATATGTGATTTTTCTATTTTCCTTAAAAACGTGAAACTCAATTTCCACGTTTCTTAAAGGAAAATATCGTTTCAATAAAGAGTTTATATCAAGAAATAAGTTAATTAAATGTAAGGAAAAATCTGTTCTTCGGCAAATATTCATTATTTTCATAAATTATAACATTCATTTATCGGGCAACGAACTTTGATGACTCTAATTGTAATTAGTAATCTCAACGGGAGTCAATTATCTAATTTCTTCCAATGGCATTCTTTGATCTTGAATTAAACATTCTCAGCCTTCTGCCTCAGCAGGAATCTTGTCTTTACCTATTTGTCTTCATTCTATGTTCTGTTCACAGATTCCTGCGACATACCTCAGCCCACGAGCACAGAGGGAAGCTGAAACCGATCGTGTGCGCTCCTTAGTGCCATACGCATAACTTACTTTATACATAATTTATTCAACGGGCGATAATTCCGTCATATTCCGTCGTCATAACAACCAACGAAGGAAGATGAAGAAGAGAAGTGCGCGGTGAAAGCGAGCGGGTGTGAGAATCTAGCATGCGCCCGGTTCACAACAGTGCTGCCGCCTGCGGGCGAGCGAATCACTCATCTCGTTCATTCATTCAAGTATATGATTCAAGCCTTCGCTTTGCGGCGTTTAGGGGAAACACACAACGTCAGAGTTCGAGAGTTGTCTACAACTTATGAGTTCTGATTATTACATCTCTTCCTATAACCTAACTTTGGTGACTTGGAGGTGGAGTGTCGAAGAGTGCACACGTGTTCGTATAATACGTTTTGATATACAACCTGCTAGGTTGTACGTCAAGACCTTGTAAAACGAAGACCTAACTGTAGATGAGTTTTTTCCTCTGAAAGAGGGAGTTCTTTTCCAAAAATAACCTAATTTTGTGTAACGATTAGAAAATAGCACATCACGTTTTTAATAGATATGTAATATACCTACATTCAATCCAATTTTTCAATATCATTGATACCTACCACATAGACTCGATCAAAACAAGCTATTAAGTATCGACTTCATCACTACGGTTTTGCAATGTTCGGCTCTGCTAGAATGATAAATGATATTATAGTACAAAGTTCATGCACGCAATGGTACTATTTTCTTATCTTGATACCTGTTAGTATAAACTAAAACGACGCTTCAATTTAATAGTGAGTGAGATGTGTTATATAGCTACTCTTCCGACGCAGATAAATTCACAAGAGGTGTTAATTAATGTGATTATTAAACCATATTCTTTATAGTAGGAGAGCCCGAGATGCTAAATGAGGATTTATTCGAGCGTCGTGAGGACCTTTTGGATTGTGAAGATTAGATGCTAAAACGAAAAAAAGATTGTATGATGAATGCCATTTCACTGGGGGTAAAACGTGTGCAGATTTTCAAAAATGTAAAACAAACGTTATATAGAAATACTCGAGCGCGTCAGATATTATTAGTTTATACACCCCACATGTATCTGATAACGAAGGTAAGTTGATCTGCCGGTTTGCATGGCAGGGGTGACCCTACGACACCAAAACTAGTCGACGATATTCAAAAATGCAAAAAAAGTCGTGACATTTCCTTCAAAAGTAAAATTAAAATTTAACCATGCTCGAGAATGTCAAGGTGACTTTTTCTTTTTGCAACTTTGTGAGTCTCTTATTTCCTTATGTCACGTGCAAATCGTCAGACTAGTGACATGCATACTCTTCTGCATGTAATTAACTCACTTTGCCTTAATCTGACGCGCTCGATTTTTTCGAACGGTCGATTTTTTTTACTAATCTGATCGTCCGCCCTAGACGAGAGCCCCCATATTAAGGGTTCATGTATGGTAGGGATACTTAACAGGGTGCGAGGTTTCCCCCAAAATGTTATTCTGCCGCGCTTGAGTATATCCCAAAATGCCCGCTTGGGCTCCCTTACTACTACAAAGATTATCTTCATGAAGAGATTATCATAGAAGTTATCATGAATCTTGCAACGTCTCGAATTTCAAGACAAACAGCATTAAGTGAATTAAGATATGAAGGAATCTAAAGCTGATATTCTAAGAAAAGCAACATGATTGGTAAACAAAGTGAAATAAATTATTCTTTGCAACGTTCCGTTCTTGCTGCAAAAAACATCTTCAGTGGCATCAAAACTGCGGAGTAAATTCAATTTCACTCGTGACTTGAAAAATACAGAATCTAAATGAGTAAGTGCAGTTCAGTATGCCCATCAGGTAGGTATATCAAGAGAATTTCCTTTTAATAAGCTTGGACATTTCTTGAAGGGCATAGTTTCGATGATTATTTCCCAGCAATATTTTTCCTAAGCAATATATGTAGGTATAGTCCCATAAATAAAATAGCTTTCAATGATTTAACACTAGGTAACTATTTTCTAGTTTTTCGTTAATTCTACTATGGAATGTATGAACTTCCCAATATTTCATATTTATCGAATTTATGAGGATTTCTGTCTCGCGAAATCCTTACTTTTAGCTTCATTCTGTTCATAGTATAAAAAAAGTTTTTTTTAATTAGAGTCAAATATTTCTGATGATTTCGTCTTACAATATTTGAAAAAGTTGGAAAATACTCCTCAAACCATGTAAACAAAACGAATTCCTCTAGATATAGAGGAAGGTAAGATTTTGAGTAATGTACATTGTTTACAACCCCATTGACCGTTCGAAATCGGGGTTAAGCTGTAGGTCCCTTGTGAGTTCAAAATGAGTAAGATTTTTTCAATGAGCAGAAGAAGTAGCTACATTAGGCTGTAAATGTCATCAAAGATGACGAAGATATTTATCTATATATATATATATATATATATATATATATATATATATATATATATATATATAATATATATATATATATATATATATATATATATATATATATATATATATATATATATATATATATATATATATATATATATATATATATATAATATATATATATATAAATATATATATATATTTATATATATATATATATAATATATATTATATATATTTATAAAAATATATATATATATATATATATATATATATATATAATCTCTTGATAATTGTTAGCAATAACAGGCTTGTTGAATCTCAAAAAACTCGATTTTATTAAAAAGTTGACGTTTCGCCACGACATTCGTGGCTTTATCAAAACTTTTGAAAAAATTGAAATTTCTTTGACATTTATTGATTTGAAAAAATTTGAATAAAAAAGATGTTTCACTAAAATTTTTCGGCTGTTGCCGTTCTTTGTTATTTATTACGTACTATTCAGTCCAATATTAACATTCAAATCTGTTATTATTAGATAGTAAGGGAAACCACAGAAATTCCAATTTTTTCAAATCAATAAATGTCAAAGAAATTTCAATTTTTTCAAAAGTTTTGATAAAGCCACGAATGTCGTGGCGAAACATCAACTTTTTAATAAAATCGAGTTTTTTGAGATTCAACAAGCCTGTTATTGCTAATAATTATCAAGAGATTAGAAATAGTTCACAGGCAACCCAAGGGTTTATTTGAAAGCACTTAGAGAAGTAAATTTTCGCTGACACAAAATTAGAGCTGTGGCCGCATATTGTTGGAACCACACATTGCGAAGAATACCTAATTTGACTTCTTCGAAGCTCTGGCTACAAAAAATTGTTAATCATATCGATGTAACGTTCTGAATTTACTGTGATGGTTCGTCCCTCCTCTTCGAAAAAATAAAGCCCAATTATGCCAGCGGGATCAACTGCACACTATATAGCATTAATAAACCTTCTGTGCGTCCAACGTAGATGGTGTTCCGTGCGGGCATTGCAACTCGCCGTCTCACCAATTTTGACATCAGTGTCATACGCGAATACACTATGTTCTTATCATTCACTGTGGTATTTTGTGAACCCGTGCCTTCATGGGAAACACCTTCTGAATTAAATGGACCCTTCTTCATATACATATATATATATATATATATATATATATATATATATATATATATATATATATATATAGTATATATATATATATATATATATATATATAATATATATATATATATATATATATATATATATATATATATATATATATATATGATATATATATATATATATATAATATATATATATATATATATTTTTTCTATATATATATATATATATATATATATATATATATATATATATATATATATATATATATATATATATATATATATATATATATTCATATATATATATATATATATATTTATATATATATATATATATATATATATATATATACGTCCATCGACAGTAGTGATGAGCTCGTTGCAGACAAAAACAAATTGGACAGAACTTCGCAGCTACGGCGAACACCGATGGATGGGATTTGATATGAGTTTTCGAGGTTTGGAGTAGCTGTTTTGGCCCAGAGTGAAATACCTATCAGTTTCTGATAAACGTCGCTTTGATTTACTTCCATGTCATCATTACTCCTCTCAAAAATTATTACATAGTTATGTATATCCGATTTCGTTTTTAATCAAGATAGTTAGCCGAGTGTGTACTTAGGTACGCTGGCTAGTTTTTGGGAGGTCCCGGGTCCGAACCCCGGGGTCGACTGGTCTGCCATTAGTTTTTCTCAGAGGTTGCCTCAAGACTTTAAGAAAGTCACTGCTTGCATACTGACAAGATGAATGCTGGGCCAGTATTATCCTCTGAACGCTGCACACACATCCTCTGTTCCATAAATATCCTGTCTCACCCATCCATAATTCTCTTGTACATACAAGTGAATCCTCTGATCTGGCCGAAGTAGTTCATCCCCATATCTCAAGCTGTCCGCCTCCCTGACATATACTTTAGGGAGCAATCAAACACGCGGAATTTGCCATTTTTCGATGTCATTGCCCACTCGGTCTATGGACAGGACACTACTGATGGGGTAGTTTCAAAGCGAAATGGACTTGATTTTTGTTTCAAAAAATAGATAACGTGAAAATGTGCCTGCAGGTTAGCTTGGTAATATCTTATAACGAAATCCATTTTATGAAGAACATAATCAGACAGTATAGAGAAGACAGCGAAACAGAATTTGATAATATTTTAAAAAAAGCAACAGAGGACGCCGGAAGTTGAGATTTGAGTTGGTGACGCGAAAATCGAGGAAATCATCCATCAATGTCATTGGGCGAGTACTATCGAAGAGGAATTTTCATTCAATATATAGAAGCTATATTTCAGTATTCAGGCACTAGAGGATCGATTTTCAGAAAAAAATTCAAAACGACACAACTTACATGAACTTCATCCAAAAACCATACGGAGCATGACTTTGAAAACATTTAGAGGTAACATCCGCTATTCAAGACTTCTACCGTGATCTTTTGGATGACATTCTGTCAGAGGCACTAACCTTGTATGAGATGTGTAAGTTGTCTAAACTTACTCCTCCAGGATAGAAAATTTAAAATATATTGACCTGCTTAAATTCATCATGCTATATGCCCTCTGTAACGCAAGCAATCGAAATGGGATTAACTCTTCCAGTCACAACCTGTACCGTTGAGAGGTCCTTCAGCACATTGAGAAGACATGGCTAAGATCGGCTATGGAAAAATAAAGCATTTATTGATGCAGTAATTAATGAATACGAGCTTCGCCCCAGAATAATGCAGTTATTGTTCTAAGAATAAGTAACTTGAAAAATATGTTAATATTTCAAGTTTGTTCGCTGGTGGTGTATTTGTATTGTCAACATGTTTTAATATTTTATATTTTTTGAAAAATGAATGTATGATTTTGATTTTGTTGTAATTTAACTTGTTATTTCTCAACTCATGGGGGGGGGCAAATCCCGATTTGCCTCCCCTCTATATATATATATATATATATATATATATATATATATATATATATATATATATATATATATATATATATATATAAAAATATATATATAAATATATATATATATATATATATATATATATATATATATATATATATATATATATATATATATATATATATATATATATATATATATACATATATAATTGGGTTGAGTTGGTTTACGCCTACCAAATCAAAAAAATAGGTTAAAATAATAAACATAATCGAAAAAACCTAAAGAGATGCAGTGAGTCTATTTTTTATGGTTGAGGTTTGTCAATGTTTTACTCGTATCGTCATCGGTCGAAAGAAAGTATGAAAGTAGACATGCTGAAAAATCCAAATAAAACTGTTCAACGCACTGAAATTTGAACTGAGATGAAGAATGACCAAAACAATGATTCGTCTTGAAAAAAGGTGATCTTGTCATCTGTTCAAGATCACAGAGTAATTTTTCGAAATGCTTTGAAATAATCATCATAAATTATCATCAAAAGGAAAAAGAAATAGCAGCTAGTATTACGCGAAATTATTCCAACATCTGAGTGATAAAATCAAGAAAAAGGTCGCATTTGTAAAATAATAATTGAATAGCCCTTACTGGATGTGATATTTTTTTTTATTTACTAGAATATATGCATGGGATTCACCTTGTTTTTTTTGCGAAAATTATATTGCAAAATTTTTTAGGTCATATATTTCTGAGACTTCCCTCGTACATCAAAAATCAAGTTGCTTAATCAATAAAATGTACTGTATTTTTACCTACGAATTAATTTCTCTCATTCATTTTATTCTTTTATAGTCAATAAGAATATCATATAACACAACTTATTTAAAACTCATCGTGCGTGAGCACCTTTACATTAACTAACCTCCAACCTCTTCGGGTGGAATCAGAATTCTTTAATCTTTACGCCCGTTCATCTCGTCGATTACTTGAAGTAATCGCGAATAATGACGTAAATTCCATTCGCGGTAAAGAAGTTTTGGCAGGCCTGTGGGTGCTCGGACAGTCCATTTTTCTATGGCATCAGTCAGTTTAAGTTTCATAATTTCAAAATTCTTTTCTCAGTTAAAGTAGGTACCTCCGTATGCGAGCACTAATTTCAACAATATATATCCCTTAGGACAACGATTCATAACCTCTGTGGCTGGCAACCCAAAAAAAAAATGTATATATATATATATATATATATATATATATATATATATATATATATATATATATATATATATATATAGTTTTTAATTTATCATAAGGGTAAAACGACTAATTTGTTGGATGAATTTAAGTAAAACTCATTATTTTTTGCCAAGCTTTCGAATTTAATTTAATTCTTCTTCAGGGCTTCTGGAAGTACAACATACAGTCTTTTATCTAATAAAGTACAGTTTTTACATTAATTTCTTACTAAATTTTGAGGTTATTTGTTGGATTTCTGCCAGGCTCAAAACAGATTTCGTTTTTTAATTTAAAGTAATTAAGTTCGGACATCACATGTATTTTTGTTAGTATTTAACTTTATTTATGAATACTTAAGGTTAATCAGCAATTATCTCAATTTGATATTTTTCTTCCTTCATTTTATTTGACATCTACTTTTTTTCATTCTTGTACTCTGTGTTCTTTATTCATCGATCGGTCCATCATAGAATCTTGAGTTTTCTTTCGATTTTTCCAATAGGTATTTATATATGGAACTAAGATTTTTGGTGTCTGTTTTTTTGTTTATGGAGTTTTCCTGTTTATTAATTTGAATCATTTCCAAGACTAATCTTTTATGGTAATTTCGTTCAACTTGTAACACGTTAAAAAACGTTAGATAAAAAACTGTATGTTTTACTGCCAGAAGCCCTGAAGAAGAATTAAATTAAATTCGAACGCTTGGCAAAAAATAATGAGTTTTACTTAAATTCATCCAACAAATTAGTCGTTTTACCCTTATGATCAATTAAAAACTTCAAATCAAAGACTATTAGAAACGTAAACGGAGATATATATATATATATATATATATATAATATATATATATATATATATATATATATATATATATATATATATATATATATATATATATATATATTTATATATATATATATATATATATATATTTATATATATTTTATTATATATATATATATATATATATATATATATATATATATATATATATATATATATATATATATATATATATATATATATATATATATATATATATATATATATTTTATATATATATATATATATATATATATATATATATATATATATATATATATACCTATATAAAATGATACAATCAAATCATGAAAAATATAAAAGTTGACCATGGACAATGTCATATGCTACAATAAGTAAACAGGAAACATTTTTCAATAATTAAAAAAATTATCAAACAACTTTCCGAGGGAGCAGGATAGATGTATTCTACGACGAGAATTCTACATTCACAATCCAACAGTGAGCTATAGAAATCGTCAAGTCACTCCGATTTGAAATCTGCATACAGATGTTTCGACCTTATTATATATCATCAGTGCAGCTTATTTAACTCGGAGTGAATTAACAAATTTTTAATTGTTTCCCAATAAAAATCGCGGTCAGGACTACTATCTGGAACTCAAACTCCCCTTCACCAAAGATATTGGAAACTAACAATATACAGATTTGATCGAAAATTCGGAATTCCGTCGAGAGGATACATATTTCCTGCCATGAAATATCTACTCTGCTGTGACGTATGAGTTGGAAAGTTGTTTGATAATTTTTCAAATTATTGAAGAAATTTCGTGATTCACTTTAAGTAATAAAATAATAAATTATCTAATTTTCCTGTTTTGTTTAAATTTATATAATTATGAAAATTCGAAAAAGCAACATTATTAATATTTCCTTTAGTCAAATCTGAGCTGAAAAAGCATACTTCTTCAATATTAGCATTCATAGTAGAAAACAGTTTTTCATTTTTTAAACAACAAAATAAATCATATATAATCTCTTGCACCGTATATTATCAAACTAAGTTTAATGATAAATCGAGTTTAATTTGATATTTTCGCTTGCACCAAAATATAAACGGCGTTTAAGCCGTCTTAAAACTCGAATAAACCAAGTTTAGCTAAACAACGTTTGATAATAAAACGATGCAAGAGCCTGTTTGAAACATTCAGCCTGAGGGTTATCATCACTAATTGTAATTAGTGATTACCTGAGGTTGTAGCAAAGAAGCTTTATACACTGAGTTAAGTTTTTCAAAGTGCACACCGAAAATCCTGCTTCGCACAAATGAATAGTTGGAAATGGTAGCAGAGTTTTTTCAGCTTTATTGCACAATAAGCTTTCCAGATAATTCTTCCCAAAATTTCACTACGCAATTGAAGCAATTCTTCTTGTTATCCAGCCGTATCATTTTCAATCATTAAGATCTTCTAAACATAGGTTCAATGAGAGAAACGCTGCTATTTGATGATAAGCAATTTTTAGCAGGTTTTCACTTTGAAAACCTGCTTATTAAAATGGGTGCTATTAGCAAAGTTGGACCTAGGATCAAGATAGTTTTTAGTTTCATGACTTTTATGATGCTTGGCACCAAAAACTCAATTTCATATATCTATATATATATATATATATATATATATATATATATATATATATATATATATATATATATATATATATATATATATATATATATATATAATTAAAATATTAATTGCCAAATAATTTGAATAAGTTTAATAAAGTTTAATGGGAACTCAGCAAGGGCATCAAAGGTCGAATCTTTTTAGCTATACCAATATATTTCGACAGTACATTGCTGTCTTCTTCAGGGTCTAAAAACAAAATACATTGTCCCATGGGTAGTAAACTCAGCCCAATAGTCGCAAATATAATTATGCCAACTCTTATAAAAAAAAAGCATTGTATAAGGACAATGTTAAGGTAGCATTCATGTACCAATATGTGGATGACCTGCTAACATCGGTACATGAGGAAGCGGTTGACAACCTCCTACAAACATTTAACGAGGTCTTCCCTAATGTTATATCTTTCACCATAGAAAAGGAAACAGATAATAAAGTTCCATTTTTGGATACTTTAGTTGAAAGAACAACTGACAATAAAGTAATCACCGATTGGTATATAAAAACAACTAGTTCAGAGAAATATTTAAATTTCCATTCATATCATCCTCTGCATATGAAGACTAATTTTGTTATGGGGATGATTAGTAGAGTCAAACGTATTACTCACACAGAAAAAAGTCCTGAAACACTGAGAAGATTGTTCAACATCCTGCTGACGAATAGTTACCCAAAACAGTTCCTAAATAGGGTGTTCAACAATATCCCGATAAGAGATAATACAACTAGCATCAATCCTAATACAGTAGATAGCACAATAGGGGATCGGACAATAATCAGATTAATATCTAAAATGTATTTAGATAAAATAAATATACTGTTTTATGATTATTTATCGAATAATAATTCAATATAAGGCCCCTAAATATTTTTAAATGAAGAAATAAAATGTTGTTATTTACAATATTTTGAATCCGTATTGAAACACCAATCACAGCGCGTGACGTCATCTGTGTGCGACCATTGACTGTACGGGTACTAACTACTTAGTTCACCCAGTTATTTCCATAATTTTGTTGAAATTCTAAAAGTTGCTGAAAGATTACTGCTAAATTAGGATACAGTAATCGATTTAAAAACTACCACGTGGTGTTTCTCCAGTTTTTCATAATGGAAACAGGATTTACGAAAGCCGACAATCGAAATCTTCCCAGAGTGGATATGTTTATGATTTGCAATTTCTTTGCAAGTAATTCAACTTTTGTGACGCTGAATTCCGAAATGTGAAAACTTCTGTGTAAGTATTAAAACTATACTACTATAATATATTATTTACCACCTTGGCACTTGAAAAAATACTATTGAAAAACAAACCAAATATAACCTTAAAAGTATAAACTTCAAAGAATATTACATCTTTTTTGGCACGTCTTAGGAAAAATGTAGTTTACTTTCCCTTTTTTCAGATCAGCAAGACAATCATACGGCGACGATGCTATAGGATATGTACAACTTCGGCGTGATTCCGAGTTATGTACCATTAAATGCAAAGTGTGTCCAGAACACAAAGTTCATTCAAAATCGTATGCAACGACTATGATAGTAGATGAAAAAGTCGTAAGCGTCCAGTGTCATGATTGTGCTGCATCTACAGGCGGTTGCAAACATTCAGTAGCTTTCCTGATGTGGGTACACAGAAGAAGCGAAGAACCATCATGTACAGAAATTCAGTGTTACTGGAAGAAATCAAAACTGGCTCAAGTTGGTATCAATATTAAATACATGACTACCAAAGATCTGTCCACTGTTAAAATACAACAAGCTATGCGGACTGCATCGCAAAGTGATTTTCTGTCACAATTTCTCCAAGAAGCATCGAACCGAGGTGTAACTAACTGTGGGTTATTCAACTACAATAATAATAGAAGAAATGA
Source organism: Cynegetis impunctata (assembly GCA_030704885.1). Taxonomy (NCBI): domain Eukaryota; kingdom Metazoa; phylum Arthropoda; class Insecta; order Coleoptera; family Coccinellidae; genus Cynegetis; species Cynegetis impunctata. The sequence continues at coordinate 535,269 of JARQZK010000044.1, forward strand.
GATTGAGAAGTTTTCACTACATTATTTAATTTTAGAAAATTGTGAAGAAAGTGACTGTGGTTCATTTTTGAACAAAATATCCAAGTATTTTTCAGAAGAAAATATTAAAATTATTGAAGGGAATACTCGGGCACAACATAAAAGCAGGTTGTTACTTTCCTGGCTGGTACACCTGATGGTATTTGTGACAGTGAGATTTGCATTGAAATAAAATGCCCCTCTAGTGAAAAAACTTATAAACATTATATTAAATGGAAAAGTTACGCAAAAACACATGGCTCAATTGCAAGTCCAAATGTATGTAACAAATTTGAAAATAACTTATTTTTGTGTTGCGGACTATAATTTTGAAGACACAAATAATGTGGAAGTACTGTTAGTTAGATATGATGAAAATTTGATTACTGATTACTTTTCCAGTGTGTACAAATTTTGGGAGAAAAATATATATCCAATATTATACAACAGCACGAAATAAAATACATTATGGCTTCATATACTTTGTTTTATTTATTAATCTTGATTAATTGAATGCCTTACAATAATTACATAAAAAATATTATAATAATAATAATGTAGACTTTATTTTAGGAATCCTAATATACAATATATAGTTATAAATATATAAATGATTTATACAAACAAATAATTTCACAGTACGTCATGCCTTACAACTTGATATATTCTAATAATAACCTTCCAAACACTTTTAAGGAACTCACATTTTTTATTCTATCAGGTATCTTATTAAAGCTAGCTAGACCTATAAAGAACAACGAATTCATTCCGCTCTTGTAATTTGTTCGTGATATATAAAATGTATTACATGTTGTTGTGTTATGTGAATAAAAATCACCATTTCGTACTTAATATCTGCTAAGATAGGCTGGTTGTATCCCACTCATAATTTTGTAAATAAAAATCATGCTCAAATAATACAGTCTCTTATGTACCAGCTGTCACATAGGGTATTTAACATAAACTCAATAGGGGTATATCGGTTGCATTTCAAAATAATTCTCATACCTCGATTTTGTAATTTCTGCATTTGTCCTATTTGATTTCGGCCAAATAGATACATCAATGTGGCACAGTAGTCAAAGTGTGGCCTTATTATACAATTGTAAAATGTTAATCTAGCAAAGGTTGATAAAGATTTTGAAATTCTAGAGAAAAAATACATTTTTTTTACATATCTTTCTAATAGTATATTCTGCATTCTTATTCAAAGTTAACTGATGGTCTATAATAAATTCTAAGTATTTAATTTCATTTACAATTGCGAGTTGGCTATTAAATATGCTGATATCAACAGAATAGAAAAAATGCAATACTAAACAAACTTATTTCTAAAAAAATTTCCATGCGTACCGAATAGATTGTGGGCTAAGCTAGAACTAGATTAGTATACAATGATGTCCTGTAAATTTATAAGAGCACACGCTATAATGACACATTCATCTAGCACATTAACCAACTTTGTGTTTAACAGAGAATGTGGTTTCAACATAGAGAATTCCTGTATTCTTCGAATAACACTCTCAATGTGGATCCTTAAGCTTGCAATCTGCTTAGTTTGATGAGCCTCTTTCTTGTTTAATTTAGCCTCTTGAATCACACTTGGGGGTCTTAATAGATGACATTTTTTTTGGATTAATAGTTGTTCAATATGTTTAAAACCAGGGTCGGCTAAAACACAACCTCCAGGCTCTAGTTAGTCAAGATATTCACAGTTTTCCACAAGTGTCACTTATCCGTCCTCCATATCCTGATGATATATAATTCACCAAACCATTTAGTGTACTTGATATTAAGTATTTGATTGTATTCCCTTTCTTATATTCAGACTATCCTAATGCCTGATGTACTGATTTAGAAGGCTTTTCAATTTCAAAACAATTTATGATGCAGTTGAGTTTATTGTAGCGATGCTTAAATGCGATTGGAAGGGATGTCTTAATTATTTTATCTAGTTTTACAATAAAGGATTTAAGAACATCAGAAATCATTGGAATACATTTTTCAAATATTTTGCCAGCATATGATGTAGATATTCCAAACTGATCAGAAAGTTCTGAGAATGTTGTATTCATTCTTATTTTTTTTAAACTCATTAATATGTTCTTAATAGGTATGTTGGTATTTTTTGCAATTAAATTTAATAAAAAGTAACAGTTATTAGGTATTCCAATATACAATCGTGGTTTGGCTTTAATTTTTTTACAAATACTGTCTAATGCTTGCTTTGCTTCTCTATTATTTTCTAATATAGCTTCCTCTTCATTTGAGCTACTGGTTTCGGACAGTGATTTCAACTGTAACAATTCAACGGAAGGTGATGATTGTTGAAATATTGAATGGCTGCATAGTGATGTGTCACAATCAGATCTATCCACAAGTAATTTTTTGTGGATTTTGGAAGTACTTGGCATAGCTAGATTTATATGTTCTACTTTGAAGGGTGATGTTGATACAGTTGTACATGTACATGTTTTGGATGGTGATGTTGCAATACTATGGGATTTGAATTTTGTTTTCGTTGACTTACTTCTGAAGTATGTACTCTTCACAAAAACTTGAACTCCTTTATCTTGATTTTTTGGCTGATGTTCGACTACGACTTCTACAGGTGAACCTAAAACAAAGATAAATGTAATTATTGTTAATCTGTCTAAATCTTGAAGCGAGTAAATTACACACTCGCAGACAGAAATAGATATATTTTGGTCTGATAAGTACTTACTAGCAGGCAAAGTTGTATTTACTTCTTGGGCATCACTCGCCAATTTACTGTCTTCGAGAGCTTCCTATACTGAAGCCAATCTTATTTTATTTGGAGTAGTTTTTGATGTGTTCGTGCATTGAGGTACTGTACACCAACGATATTTTTTTCGTTCCATAACAACAAATCAAGATAGTACTCCACGAAACGAAAATTCTCACGAACTTATGCTTATGAGCTTTCAGCTTGTGAGTTATTAAAACACAAATGACGTCACGCGCTCTCAGACGACATAAAGTGGCGTTTTGGCGGGATTTTTAAACAAACAATATTAAAACATGATTTTGAGTACCTAAAAGGCTATAAATGAATAAAATTTCATTTTTTATGGGAATAAGTATCCATAAAGATTAATTTAAAACACTTTCTGAAAATTTCTCCGATCCCCTATTGTACCATGGTTGACACTACCTTATATAGAGGGACTTACTAAGAAGATTAACAATATTGTAAATGACAATAGAAAGGTAAACATTGCGTATGGCATAGCTAAATCAAACCGACTCCTTTTCAAAAAACCAAAATATAAGGTTCCATTTGATAAACAATCTTGCTTAGTCTATAAAATCAATTGCACAAGCTGTGATATGACATATATAGGACAAACAGAACAACAACTCAAAAAAAGAGTTACACAACATAAAAGTGATGCAAGATTACATCCGGAGAAATGTGCTTTAGCCAAACACATTAGAACATTGGGACACAGTGTAGATTTTGAGAACATCCAAATTCTAGATAAAGAAAAGAAACGAAAGAATAGAAAGTTTGTGGAGATGTGTTATATCAGCAAATATAGTTCGGCTGCCATTAATGAACAAGGAGATATCAGACAGCATAGTAATATCTATTGTAACATACTCGAATGTGACAATAAAAAGAAGTGGTCGTGAGTGAGAAGGTTATGTTCTATGACTAGTCCATGCGCTGTGTAAGACCACAGAGATGTCAGTTACTCTGACATAAGTTTTTAACCTGTACTTTTGTTCTCTTAATTCTCGTGACATATATTTTTCCAAGTTTTGTTAGATAGTTTATACTCTTAATGTTTTTTATGCTTAGTTTACTTACTGATCAATAGCTGTAAGTGGTTTGAAATCTGAAAGTGTACTTTGTTACATAGTTTTTGTATTTTGTTTTTAGACCCTGAAGAAGACAGCAATGTACTGTCGAAATATATTGGTATAGCTAAAAAGATTCGACCTTTGATGCCCTTGCTGAGTTCCCATTAAACTTTATTAAACTTATATATATATATATATATATATATATATATATATATATATATATATATATATATATATATATATATATATATATATATATATATATATATATATATATATGTATATATATATATATATATATATATATATGTATATATATATATATATAATTATATATTCGAATTATTGTTTTGATAAAGCCACGAATGTCGTGGCGAAACGTCAACTTTTTTATAAAAGCGTGTTTTTTAATATTAAAATAGCATGATATTTCTAATATATATTGAGATATTATATATATATATATATATATATATATATATATATATATATATATATATATATATAGAATTTATATATATATATATATATATATATATATATATATCTTCGTATGTATGTGCTTATGTATTTTAGCGTTGTTTATACGATAACGGGAGCTATTTTGAAGCAATGGGGTTGAAAGTTTGTAAGTAGGTAGTTTCATATGATATCTTGGATGGGATTGTTTTTGGTTCGAATTGATTGAGGGGTTGACCCCCTGGAGGAAAAATAAATCTTGTTGACACGATAAAGGTCGCAATTTCGAAGCAATAGAGTTGAAAGTTTGTAAATAGGTAGTTTCGCATGATATCCTGGATAGAATTGTTTTCGGTTCGAATCAGTTGAGGTGTTGGCCCCCTGGGGGAAGAACTAAATCTTGTTTACATGATAAAGTTCGCAATTTTGGAGTAATACGGTTAAAAATTTGTCGGTAGGTATTTTCGAAAAATATCTTGGGTGGGATTGGTTTTGGTTCGAATTGGTTGGGGGGTTGACCCCATGGGGGACGAAATAAATCTTGTTTACACGATAAAAGGCGCAATTTTATAGAAATAGGGTTGAAAGTTTGTAAGTACGTAGTTTCGTATGATACCTTGGATGTAATTGGTTTTGGAACGAATTGGTTGGGGGTTGATCCCCCGGGGAGGAAATAAATATTGTTTACACAATAGAGGGCGCATTTTTTTTAATTTGGACTAAAAATCATAATTTAATGAATATATTCTTTAAACTGGATACGTTATGAACACCTGCTCTTCTGAATGCAGCTTGCTGCGATAGAGTTCTTTATTGATAAAAATATTTTTTTCGTATATGTCTTCTACAGTGCGGTTTTGACCTTGAATTTCTGTGTTCAACTGATGTAAGTATGGTGGGAAACAGCGCTTGAATATGCTAATTTGGTCACCCACTTGTTGCCAATGGAGCGATCAACATATTCGTTTTTTATTAGTCTAAAATATTTCTATTTCTGTTTTGAGATTAAAAGCTCTTGCCGAAATCCCTCCGCGGAATAACTTTCTGATATCTGAATGTTTTTTTTTCTTGTTTTTTTGAGTTTTTTCTTCGATTTCAAACACACATGGGCAGTAGGTCTCCGTTACTAAGGTCGTATTTTTCTCTCACCTCAAAACCTTAGAAATCTTAAATAAATGAGTATCCTTTAAAAAATTGCATACCTATAGAATAAGAAAAAGCGCCAATCTTTCCAAAACGAACTTTTTTCACATGAACTCAATCCATAACAAAAAAAATTAAGAAAACACGGCTTTGAGTACAAGATAGGTTGCACATTGCAGGATATAAAGATTCATAGGGGAGACCGGGTACAAAAGTAAAATTTTGTACTTTCGTCTTGGTTTCTCGTTAGGTGTTATCATTTCGATGAAATTGATATAGCCATACATAATTTCCATTTATGTACTGTACATTAGCACCTGAAATTACTTTATTATTGTGTATTTTGCATGAATCACAGAAACTTTAAAAAAATTTGTCATTTGTTACTTTCGACCACGTTGGCGGGCCAAAAGTAACACGTTGTGGGTCGAAAGTAACAGGGCGAAGGGGTTTGTAATGAATATGATATGACATATTTAATCAAACAAATATTTATTGGAAGATTGAGTGTCAGTCTTCTCTATTCAGACTCGCAATTATGGAACACATAATTCATTGACGCATTCAGTATCTATGAGACCACATTTTGCATTCGAAACCATGTAAACTTTGCTCATTCAGTCGACTATTGCTAAAATTTTCTAAACAAACGAGGTAGAAGCAATCTTCGTCGCCTAATTTATTATCCTTGTCTACAACTGCGCTAGTATTTCTAGCTTAAATTTTTTCATATATCTATGCAATGTAACATGGCGGGCATTCAACTTTTTTTGCTATGGCTCTAATTTTTTCACCATCATTAAAATGCACTTCAGCCGCTTTTCGATTAGTGATGCCGCCGAGACGAGAGATTCTCGTCTCTCGTCTCGTCTCGACGAGACGAGAGAGATATTTTCTCTCGAAAAAAATTTCGAGACGAGACGAGAGAAAGCCCCTCTCTCGTCGAGAATTTCTCGTATCTCTCGATCTCTCGAGCAAACATTTTTTACAAATTTACAAATGAAACAGTTAAGCCGTTATTTATGTCATGTTTCCTATAGTTTTTATCAAAGTATGCAAAAATCGTGATAAATATTTAGATAGGTACCTATATCTCTCGTAATATCCTTTGAAAATAAGCAGTGTAAATTGTACTTAGTTTTTACGTTTTCTTTTTTAAATTAATGGCGGGTAATTATTAGTAGTATATAGTAATAATATATACAGGGTGTGACTAAGTTTGCACTATTGCTATCTTCGATTGGCAACCTGACAGCCGTATTCACCATCAGCTGCTAACTTTTTATCAGGCCGCTAAATGCGTAAAGGCGACTACACAAATAGCTACTTGACAAATATGCTTTTTCAAGCTTTTTGTACAATATTATAAATGAGGGTGTGTATGGTAAAACTCGCAAAGACTTCTGCTGTATTTTACCGTACACACATTCATGTATAATTGTACAAAAAGCTTGTGTCAGCATACTTGTCAAGTAGACAGCTAGGTGCGTAGCCGCCATTACGCACTCGACATAGCCTATTAAAAAGTTAGCGGCAGATGGTGAATACGGCTGTAAAACTTATAGCTCTTTTCTGCTGACTAGTAAAACAGAAAAATAATTAAACATTGCATTTTTGAGACATAATAGTCTACATAACTTGTTTTGGTTAAATAGTTTTTGAGGTATTCACCTCAGCCTAAAAAATTACATATTTGCATCTTTGACGACCTGAATAGTTTAAGGGTGAGTTCGGGTTGACGCTCGGAGCGCGCACTGTTTTCGCTTTTCTGTTATTATTGGAGCTCCAAAAACACTCTTGTGTGTTTGGTTTGGCACAGTTTAATAACTCCGATCGAACTTTATATACTCCGAGGTCCAAAAATACCAGAAAAACGAAAATAGTGCGCTCTCCGAGTGCTCTGAGCCTCAACCCGAACTCACCCTGAAACTGAGGAAAACTGTTTTGACTTTCTTAGCTTTTGAATAGCTTTTTAATAATATAAATTTTACGTCTGTTAAAAATTAATAAAGAGGACATACCCGAGTTTCATCAAATTCCGCGGAAAACCAAAAGCCCATGTATTCCGGGGTCCTTTATTAAAAAAGTTTACTGACAATTTTTCTAGGAATATACATAAAAACAATGGTTCGTTCCATCATGTATATAAGAGACAAAATTATGTGGAACTACTAATATTATCTAAATTTTTATATGACAAATCCACAAATGTATATTGGTATCTTTTTATATCCGAATTTTAAATGTTATTTCATAAAAGTTAGTCTAGCAGTCAGGGTCGTCGCGAAAATATTTTTAGGGGAGGAGAAGATACCAATTCCCGACTTGCATTATGGAAATGCCATGTCATATTATGAAAATCCTATATTATTGAAACGCCAACTGACCAAAAAAATAAGAATGAAAGTTTCTTCGTTTCTTTTTTCACTAAATTTATTACTATTTTACCAACTTTCCCTGTTAAATTTTCCAACTCAAGCGTGGTTGGAAGAGGGGAGGGAAGGGTGGAGGGAAGGGGCGCTTTTTCTTATTTATGATGTATGTTCAGTTTTACGTGAACCTAATGTACAAGGAGAATTCTTATAAAAAAAAACTTTTCGGAGTTAAATGAAGAAAAAGGGCTTTATTTATACACCTATAAAAATGCAGGAATTTTAAATATTTATATTTATGCTGAATTTTTTCATCATGCATTGATTGAATCGACTAATGAAAGGTATACATTTAAAAGTAATTAGGTGATACATAATATTTTTTTAATAAAAAATAATATAAAAAAGTATACTTCTTTCAGTGATCGTTAATAGTGACCTCACATTCTCCGTCATTTACTATCTAGCATGGTGTTTACATTAGTTTAGAAAAAGGACTAGTCCTGACGTCACTGAAAGAATTATATATAAGTATATATTCTTAAATGATACAATTAATACACAAATAGGTATTTTTTTCCCCATTTCATTGTTTTATCATATTATTTAGGTACTTGCTTTTAATAATTTCATTTACTTTTGTAACTATGTTAAAATATACCGAAATACAATAAATTCTTGTAATTATTAAAAATAATATTTTTTTTACTATTAACTTTAAATATCCATTATTGACCGTTTAACTGTTTAACGTTGAAAGTTACATTTTTCACCCGCATACAAGGAAGAAAAATGGCACTTTTTCTCCCTGCTCCGTTAGGGAAGAAATGTCTCCCTTTACCTCAATACACATTTTTCGTTTTTATTATAAAATTTATTTTTCCTCCCTCTAGTGTCCAGGCATTAGATAATAAATGAGTTATTTATCACCTCCAATTAATTATTATAATTATGTATGTTTACTCGCTTTAGATGTTATAGTTTGCCAGGTTTTTCAAATATTGTTGTGAAGTACAAGGATAAATCGGAATAAAACTAAATTTATCGTATAGAAATTTTTTTTATGTTGGAAAGGTAGAAAATTATATACATTCCTCAGGAGAAAAGTTAATTTCAGTGTCGTACCCATAAAAAGTGTTTGGAGGGAGCAAGCACTAATAAAATACATAGGGATTGAATATATTTTTTTATCGTCGAGACGAGACGAGACGAGAGAGAGGTTCTCTCGAGCGAGAGAAACGGACTCTCGTCGAGACGAAAGTCACATTTTCTCTCGTCTAACGATACGAGACGAGAGAGAGCCTTCTCTCGTCTCGTCTCGTCGAGAAGCAACACTATTTTCGATAGACTTCCATGTTAGTTGTTATTTGTGCGGTGGTTATTAGGCGTTGTCGCGGCATTTTGTTGAAATAAACACACACACATAAAAAGTTTACTTAGAGTAAATCAATACGGGGACGAAAGTAACATGTTACTTATGTACCCATAGGACTGCGTTACTTTTGTACCATACAGCATTTTTGTTAAAACATGAAAGATAGCCTTGAAACGGAACATGATAGACAAAAACGAATTTAAGCACTGTAAAATCAATCTAATCGAGTATCATCAAGCTAATATTCAGAATAATATCATCCCTTTAATACTGCATAAACATTAAATAAGTAAACGTCAAAAAATTTACTTTTGATTTGTGAAATCACGTAGCGTCCTCTCACACGATCTAACAGTGCGTGGCGCGAGCGGCGATTGAATGCAACAGAAGGCTATCACCTGACAGCAGCTAAGTGGCGTTTTGACAATTCTTTTAACCTACAGAGCATTTGTTACTTTCGACCCGCCGTTACTTTTGTACCCGGTCCCCCCTACATTGTATGAAAGCGTTTAAAAATATAAATGCGAAGTGAAAGCAAACCACAAAGCAAGCTGTGATTTTAGAGACGTCTAAGTAATTGTCCGAAATGTTAAATACTGACAAAAACCATAATAAAAAATGCTGAAAGCGAATTTTTCTCCAACGCATCGACCCGAGGAGAGTATTCAGGGCGCAATTACATACAGTGCCGATCAAAAGGCTCCGAGGATCACGATTTCGGAAAAAAAGGAGAAATATGAATAAATCTTCCGGCTACCGTGCTGGCTACTTTGCGTGTTCAGAGACCATTTCGCTAATTTCAAAGAGAAATAGCCTGCGGTGAACAGAGATTATCCGATATTTCCGGATGTTTAACAAGTTACTACTTGAGATTTCGAAATACCGAGATTTTTACGAATGCTGGAGATTATCGTGGTGTGCTAGATTATTGTGGGAATCCGATGTGCGGTCGTGTTCCTACGTGATTATGTTCAGCCTCGAGATTTATGAAGAGATAGATATCGAGGTTTGCAAATTGAAGGATCGTTCTCACCTCACTATCTATAATATTAGACCATTTTAACTTTTAGGTCTAGTCTAGTTGAATTTAAAAAAAGAACAAAGGGCAGATACTCATGCGGGAACTTGAAAATGTTTTATTGAAGAAATAATTTATTAAATCGGAAGTACGAAATTTCATTTTGTTTTCTCTCCTTAGTTGTTTTTTTTCGTAAAACTCAAAATTCTCTAGTTAAGACAAAAAAGATTCGAATGTGTTTCTCGTTCTCGGCATTCAGTCACGAGCTCACATACAAAGATACCTATGAAGCTAGGGTTCAAGTTACACACCCCGTGACATAGTTGCAGACTTCTTAACATTCCTGACCAAATGATCCACCCCTTGTACCATGTCTCTCACCCACAAAATCACTTACTCTTTCAAAAACTACTTTATATATAAAAGAAATTCAACTAAAATGACCAATTCTTTTCAACAATCCTTTTGACCGAGCGGGAGCCACTTTAAGTGGGCATAATTCCCAATAGTAGGGGAGGCCAAGCGGGGATTTTGGGATTTATTCAAGCGCGGCAGAATAACATACTGGGGGAAACCTTGCACCCTGTTGAGTATCCCCATTATGAACCCTTAAGATCAGTAAAAAAAATCGATCATTCGAAAAACTCGAGCGCGTCAGATTAAGGCAAGGTGAGTTAATTACATGCAGAAGAGTATGCATTTCACTAATCTGACGATTTGCACGTGGCATAAGAAAATAGGAGACTAAAAAAATTGCAAAAAGAAAACGTCACCTTGACATTCTCGAGCACGGTTAAAATTTACGATTTTTTTTTGCATTTTTGAATATCGGCGATTATTTTTGGTCTCGAACGGTCGCCCCCATCATGCAAAACGGTAGATTAAATCACCTTCGTTATCAGAGACGATGTGGGGTGTATAAACTATTAATATCTGACGCGCTCGAGTATGTCTATATGACGATTTTTTTTACATTTTTGAAGATCTGCACACGTTTAACCCCCCTCCCCGTGAAATGGCATACATCATATAACATTTTTTTCGTTTTAGCATCTAATCTTCACAATCCAAAAGGTCCCCACGACGCTCGAGTAGATCCCTATTTAGCATCTCGGGCTCCCCTACTACAACGAGAATGTAGAGGCACATATGAGGAGCCAATATAGACAAGGTCAAAGCATTGTCCTGAAAATTATCTACAGAAGTAACTTTTTAGATCCTAAAACTCTATCAAAAATCGTATCGGGGGTAGGAGCAAGAGCATTTTGGACACAGTGCTCAGTGGTCAAGTCCTTTTTTTATTGCAGTTAATCGAGTCTACCGACGTTGCATCCTGCTCAAAGTTGCTTGTCTGCGTTCGATATATAAAAGGCGAAGACATAAAAAATGAGTACTAATTCTCAAAATCACTTAGCACTTCTATACGTGGTAAAGATTCCTTTCGAAAATTTTGTTGACGAAAAAAAGGTGCAGTTGCCGAAGTTGATAGTTGTCTTTACAGACAGGGTAGATATTTTCAGCTGATTTAATTTTGATAACTAATGAAAAGTAAGTGTCAATTAGTTATAATCAAATGGAAATTCATCGATTTATACACTGTGAATAATAGTAAGTAATATCAACATTTCTAATATGAATTTTAGACTTCTTGAAGTTTGTTAAACTAAAAAAAAACTTGAAACATTCTATCGAATGAATTGAATAGCTCGCGCTTATCCTAACTTTCTGCAACACATTTCAGTCGCATTGACAGAATTACTCCTATTAAAATTCAACTCACCAAGAGCTGAAGTTTTACATATCAAATGAATTTCAAAAAGTTTTTCCAACCTAATTTAAAAATGATTACTAGGAAGTTTAGAAAATTCCGGAGTATAAAATTTTACAACAGGGTTAAAATTTTCAGCAGTGAAGTGGATGAGTTGAAATTTCCTTAAATTAAATCCTCTCACACATTCATGAAACAAAGTTAAACTGAATCAGTTGAACAGCTACAATCATATAGGTATGTGAATATCTAAGCCTTCAAAACTAAACTATGTTTTGAAACATCAACTATGCAAAAAAAATTATTTGCATAAATTTCCTTACTACATAAGTATACAAATTCTGCATGTCTTCACAGCAGCGAATTAAAACAGCTCATATAGGTACTATACAAATTTTGTCCGACAATATCTTATACAATGGCAGGCTGTGTTTGTTTGAAGAATTCTTAATTTTTTCATAACTTCTTCTGTTCGATTACATCTTCTTATGTTATTTAGAATATTCCTTAATAGGAGATTCGTTATTACTACTGGCTGTATCAATATCTAACATCTTTCTTCACAGAATGTACGAAACACAAAAGGTACTCGAGAACAATAATTAGTGATGCCGCCGAGAGGAGAGATTCTCGTCTCTCGTCTCGTCTCGTCTCGACGAGACGAGAGAGATATCTTCTCTCGCAAAAAATTTAGAGACGAGACGAGAGGAAGCCCCTCTCTCGTCGAGAATTTCTCGTTTCTCTCAAGCAAACATTTTTTACAATTTTACAAATTAAACAGTTAAGCCGTTATTTATGTCGTGTTTCCTATAGTTTTTATCAAAGTATGCAAAAATTGTGATAAATATTTAGATGGGTATATCTCTCGTAATATCCTTTGAAAATAAGCAGTGTAAATTGTACTTAGTTTTTACGTTATCCATTTTAAATTAATAGCGGGTAGTTATTAGTAGTATATAGTAATAATATATACAGGGTGTGACTAAGTTTGCACTATTGCTATCTTCGATTGGCAAACTAACAGCCGTATTCATCATCAGATGCTTAGTTTTTATCAGGCCGCTAAATGCGTAAAGGCGACTACACATATAGCTGTCTACTTGACAAGTATGCTTTTTCAAGCTTTTTGTACAATATTATAAATGAAGGTGTGTATGGTAAAACTCGCTAACACTTCTGCTGTATTTTACCATACACACATTCATGTATAATTGTACAAAAAGCTTGTGTCAGCATACTTGTCAAGTAGAGAGCTAGGTGCGTAGCCGCCTTTACGCACTCAATAGAGCCTATTAAAAAGTTAGCGGCAGATGGTGAATACGGCTGTAAAACTTATAGCTTTTTTCTGCTGACTGGTAAAACAGAAAAATAATTAAACATTGCATTTTTGAGTAAATTAAAAAGACATACCGTATATTATTATACATTTGGATTTTACGTAAATTTCAAGACATAAAGGTCTACATAACTTGTTTTGGCTAAATAGTTTTTGAGATATTTACCTCAGCCTAAAAAATTACACATTTGCATCTTTGACGACCCGAATAGTTTAAGGGTGCTCGAACTTTTTATACTCCGAGGTCCAAAAACACCAGAAAAACGAAAATAGTGCGCTCTCCGAGTGCTCCGAGCCTCAGCCCGAACTCACCCTAAGACTGAGGAAAACTGTTTTGACTTTCTTAGCTTTTGAATAGCTTTTTAATAATATTAATTTTACGTCTGTTAAAAAATAAATAAAAAGGACATACCCCAGTTTCATCAAATTCCGCGGAAAATCAAAAGCCCATGTATTCTGTGCGGGGTCCTTACTGTTAAAAGTTCGGATAAATAGTTATTTGTATACCTAGGCCGCGAAATACCTTTTTAGCGAACCGAAAGAGAAATTATCGCGGAGGCCGCTTGCGGCCGAGGCAGGATAATCTTGAGGTAGCTAAAAAGTTTCGCGGCCATGGCATACACACTATTTTTCGTGCAATCGACAAAATTATTAAACGAGACAATTGCAAATAAAAATATTATTGCTTTAAAATCAACAGTAATTAACAAGTCACAGCGTTGCTATGGAAAGACCATGTTCGAATATATACAAACTATTTTGACAGTTCTTGACAGAACGCAGAATGCATTGAGATACAGGATGTCTCTTTTGAAATATCATAGTTCTTGTTACTTTTTGGTATAAGTGACGTTTGGTTTGGCGGCCGTTGCTATGGGAAACGGCCGCGAAATTAAATTTCGCGGACTGTGGTGCGTACGCGAAATACTCGCTTCGCGTGCGATTGCACGAAAAAGTGTTTTTTCTTACTTAGCTCCTTGGGGTAAAGATGCAAATATGTATTTAATTTTTTTAACTTCAAAAAATATTGAAACAAAATATGTCATTTTATAACTTAAATCAGTCAAATCACTTGTAAGCTTACGTAAAATTCAAATACCGTGATATCAACAATTATATTCATAAGGCTTGGCCATGGAATTGAAATCGTCCGTCTCATCTTATAATCAATCCTTATTTATGAGTTTATGGTTAAGTTTACCCCGATTGGGGTTTTCTAGGAATTTACATAAATACAATGGTTCGTTCCATCATGTTTATAAGAGACAAAATTATGTGGAACGGAATATCTAAATTTTTATATGACGAATACACAAATGTATATTGGTACCTTTTTATGTCCGAATTTCAAATGTTATTTCATAGAAGTTAGTCTAGCAGTCAGGGTCATATTATGAAAATCCTATATTATTGAAATGTCTACTGGCCAAAAAAATAAGAATGAAAAGTTCCCTCATTTCTTTTTTTACTATATTTATTACTATTTTACCAACTTTCCCTGTTAAATTTTCCAACTCAAGCGTGATTGGAAAGGGGGGAAGGAAGGGGCGCTTTTTCTTATTTATGATGTATGTTCAGTTTTACGTGAACCTTATGAACAAGGAGAATTCTTTAAAAAAAAAACGTTTCGGAGTTAAATGAAGAAAAAGGGCTTTATTCACACACCTATAAAAATGCAGGAATTTTAAATATTTATATTTATGCTGAATTTTTTTATCATGCATTGATTGAATCGACTAATAAAAGTTATACATTCAAAAGTAATTAATACATAATATTTTTTCAATAAAAAATAATATATAAGAAACTATACTTCTTTCAGTGATCGTTGATAGTGACCTCACATTCTCCGTCATTTACTATCTAGCATGGTGTTTACATTAGGTTAGAACAAGGACTAGTCCTGACATCACTGAAGGAGTTATATATAGGTATATATTCTTAAATGATACAATTAATACACACATAGGTATTTTTTTCCCATTTCATTGTTTTATTATATTATTTAGGTACTGACTTTTAATAATTTCATTTACTTTTGTAACTATGTTACAATATACCAAAATAGAAATACAATAAATTCTTGTAATTATTAAAAATAATATTTTTTTACTATTAATTTCAAATATCCTTTATTGACCGTTTAACTGTTTAATGTTAAAAGTTACATTTTTCACCCGCATACAAGGTAGCAAAATGGCACTTTTTCTCCCTCCTCCGTTAGGGAAGAAAAGTCTCCCTTTACCTCAATACACATTTTTCGTTTTTATTATAAAATTTATTTTTCCTCCCTCTACTGTCCAGGCATTAGATAATATTCTTATTATATAGTTATTTATTACCTCCAATTAATTATTATAATTATGTATGTTTACTTGCTTCAGATGTTATAGTTTGCCAGGTTTTTTAAATATTGTTGTGAAGTACAAGGATAAATCGGAATAAAACTAAATTTTATCGTATAGATATTTTCTTTATGTTGGAAAGGTAGAAAATTATATATATTCCACAGGAAAAAAGTTTATTTCAGTGTCGTACCCATAAAAAAGGTTTGGAGGGAGCAAGCCCTAATAAAATACATAGGGGTTTAACATATTTTTTTAAAGGGTCGAGACGAGACGAGAGAGAGGTTCTCTCGAGCGAGAGAAACGGACTCTCGTCGAGACGAGAGTGACTTTTTCTCTCATCTAACGAGACGAGACGAGAGAGAGCCTTCTCTCGTCTCGTCTTGTCGAGAGGCAACACTAACAATAATAAAAGCTAACCTCTTTTTAACTGTCAATGTCAACCGAGATGTCGCTTAAAAATGGACATCATTTGTTTTATCCAAGTTCACACCTGACATAGCTTATTATATTCCTACATTTTATTATAAATAATCAAAAAAATATTTATTGAGATCTCGGATATAACTGCAACTTTTGATTTTTATTACGAAAACGTTCATCATTCAAATATTCGATATTTATTTTATTTTGACAAATCACTTCATTTTCATTAGGCGATTGAGTTCGAAACTCATAAGAGTATATATATATATATATATATATATATATATATATATATATATATATATATATATATATATATATATATATATATATATATAAATATATACTAGCTTCGCCCGCGTATCCATATATGTATACGTATGAATTTATTAAGATATAGTTTTCGTACATATTGCGTATCGTACGTAATACTTATCATTATTTTTATACTTCAAAAATTCAATAGATACACTTTATAGCCAATATACCAAAAATTTATTCCACCCCCGTTCAACCCCTGAATGATCGAATTTTAAAAAATGGAGAAAGTGGTTTTTCAAGAAAAATAAGGAACATTTTAGTGGCCGAATGAAATCGCTAAGTCGATTATTTTGCCAGAAATAGCCAATAAAAAAAACAGACTCACTCCTTTTTCACCCCTAAATGATGGGATTTCAAAAAACTGAGAAACTACTTTCTAAAGTTAATTTTACTTAATATTTTCGTGAAAGAGCGGGATCACTAAGTCCATTATTTTGCGAGATTCAGCCAAAAATAGCCAATATACGAAAAACACATTTCACCCTCTTTCAACCCCTAAATGATACAACATCAGAAAATGCAGAAAATGGTTTTTTAATAAAATTATAAGGAACATTGTAGTGGGAGAACGGAATCGCTAAGTCGATTATTTTGCCGGAAATAGCCAATATAAAAAAAACAGACTTACCCCTTTTGCACCCCTAAATGATGGAATTTCAAAAAACTGAGAAACTACTTTCTAGAGTTAATTTTACTTAACATTTTCGTGAAAGAGCGGGATCGCTAAGTCCATTATTTTGCGGGAATCAGCCAAAAATAGCCAATATACGAAAAACACATTCCACCCTCTTTCAACCCCTAAATGATACAACATCAAAAAATGCAGAAAATGGTTTTTTAATAAAATTATAAGGAACATTGTAGTGGAAGAACGGAATCGCTAAGTCGATTATTTTGCCGGAAATAGCCAATAAAAAAAAACAGACTTACCCCTTTTGCACCCCTAAATGATGGATTTTCAAAAAACTGAGAAACTACTTTCTAGAGTTTATTTTACTTAACATTTTAGTGGAAGAACGGGATCGCTAAGTCCATTATTTTGCGATCATCAAATAACACGTTTTACCCTTTTTCAACCCCTTAACGGCGGAATTTTAAAAAACCCCGTCTTAGTGGAAATCTACATGATCAGACTTAACTTCCCACCAAATTTCAGAAATTTTAAAAATATGGTTTTTGCTGTAGACTGGATTCAATTTTTCGGCTTGTATTATATATATATATAGATATATATATATATATATATATATATATATATATATATATATATATATATATATATATATATGGGGTTATCAATTAAACTTTCACTTTAGTGATTGGAAGGCGTTGGCGTATTATTCTCCATTATGGATGTGTTCACGACCTCAAATTAATACTTTTGGTTCGTAATATCTCACGATTTTTGATGTGCGTGAAACACATGTGGCATTCTGAGCACGACGTAAAGGTTCACCTTGAAATTCGAAGTTACGGATATTACCTTCAATTTGCAGTGTTGGCAATGCTCCATATAGGTAATTTGAATGAAAATAAACCATTCAGTAATCCTAAGTAGAAATGACGCCTCATTTTCAAGAATATTAAGGAGTAATGAAAAAACAAATAAACGGAAAAAATTGGAAAACGAGGTTATCTACTCAAGTCAGTATCTTAAATACCCTGAGAATTAAAAGATATTCCAGGTGATTTTATTATTCTTCCTTGTGTTTCACGATACAATTTTTCTCTCGTGGACCACTCCTGTCATAGGTTTTCTTTCTGTTTATGTCTTTAGACACACGAGTTTGATACATCTTTTTACCAAGAAGGTTTCTGGAAGAACTTGCGTTATATGCGCAGGCTGTCAGACAATTTACATTTACATAGGATTTTATCCGTATTTATTATACCCATATAGACATATTCATATCATACATATATTCAGGATATATACTTGACAATTTTTTTTTTGCAATTTAATACTGGTTTTACATTTGCAAAAAGCAAACTTAGAGAAATGCTGATAACAATTGAAAAAATTCCCTGAGTGAACCTAAAAATCCCTGAGAATTCGAGGATTTTTCAGGAGACAAAAAATTCCATTAGATTGTCAGGACTGGAACTGAACATATGAATTTTGTCACTTCTAAGATAGTTTCCGTCGCCTGAATGTTTTCGGCAAAATCATACTACATTACTTTATTTATCTCGCAGGTAATAGGTTATAGTGGTAATAAATTCTAATTAGGAACATCACATTGTCAAGAAAGAATGAAAAATCAGAAACATTGCCGTGAATAACTCAAAAACAGAAATGAAGAATAGTTAAATTTTGTCATTTATGACATAATTTCAATCGACCTAAAACCTTGAAACTTAACACAAAACCACGAGTCTTTGACTTCTAGCTCTCTTTCTATCTAAGTTATTGTATTTATTCTGCTCCCTGATAACATTGTTCATAAGCTCCTCGGTAAAGAAAAAGTTCGTGTGACTTGTGGTGGTAAGTCTTGTGTTAGAGTTTTCAGGTCGCGCAATGGCCTCTAACATGACCTTACGACTACTATGTAGCCGGGACCACCATCTTTACGTGTTAACACTAGATTCTGTCAAAAACGCACCTACAATTACAATATAATGTAATATTTCATCTTCATTCTAGATTCAACGCAAAGAGGCACATTTTTGCTCAATCTGTGATATTACAATTAAATTATTTTTCAATTCATTACTGACATGAGCGTATTCTTGTAAGTTTTTTCTAAAACAATTATCTATTTTTTTTTCTAGTATGAAATAGACATTTTGTCGAAAAATTGTAGTCAATTGAAAGTATATTAAAATTGACATCCTGGATTTTTCCTACATTCATAGTTACAAAAGTAAGCTTATATGAAGCGTTATAGAGGAATTTACACCTTCCTCAATTTTTCATTGGTTTCATAAACTTTCCAGTTGATATTGCCGCCTGTGAACACACGATAAAGAATACACTAAAATTTTCCAAATCAACTTACCATTCTCCCGATAGTGAATTTCTCGGTGAGTTTCTAAATACCGTGAAATTTTGAAACAAAGTATATATTTATAGTAATTACCTCTGATAACATCATAAATTCAAGATCTAACAGACATAGCTTCTCTCACAGAAATGTATATATATGCATTAATTGATTTTCCAACAGCACCTATATTCAGTATAATGGTTCATTCTCTAAATATACAAGTGGTTATTCCAACTGTTTGCTTATTCTAGCCAACAATAATAGAGAACGCGCATGCATAACAAATATCCAGAAATAGCAATATTCATGAACGTAATAGTATGATGTCAATAGGAGCAAAAGTCATTGTATCCATTTCAGGAATCTCAAAGATAACATTTCGATTCTAAATACGGACTAAACATATGCAACTGATCGATTACAACCAAGAGAAGAAACATAGTATATACCTAGCGATAATAGTATGTGCCATTTCGAGGGACTGATTTCGTGAATGCGATGAAAATTTATAGCAAACAGTGAAGATAAGCGCGTGCTATTCAATTTAATTAAATGAAGTTACTAACTTTGTTGAGTACACAACCACGAAATGAATCTTATTCCACTATATAACCGGATATTGAAAAGTCGAAAGAACGCAGAGAAATTAATCAGTGTCCTTTCACATAGAATTATTATTATTCACAGTTTGTGTTGGTTAAAATAATAGACTATTGAACAGTATCGACGTCAAAAGTGGGGTGCGCGAGTCGTTTTTAAATCTGTTTTAGACGGCCTAGACGACGATTTTCGAGTATTTTTGTCTGATAAATATATAAATCAGAATTCTTCGTGTTATCGAGACACGTCCGTAGCAATAAAATGAAGTGAACTAGGACATTTATTTGAAACTAATCAAACAAACCTCCTAGCGGAGCTGGTTATACGAGTTCACGAAACATCGAAATATCCACATATACTTTTAGACGGTAAATGTTAGAAATATTAAGTTGTTTATCACAATCAACGGAAATGATAGAAGGACTTTTTCGCCCTTATTTGGGGCTAATCAGTATCATCCATCCATCGAAAGTGATAACCAACCAAATATTTCAAATGTTCTTATATTTTCCTTCTAGTTACATAATGGTATATGAATATGACACAACGCCACCATATATATATCTTCCGAAACACGGAGCGGCGATTAAATTCGTTGGAGTGGCCCGGGGATCGAACCCGGTACCTTGCGGTTAGCAATCCACCACTCTACCGCAGAGCCATCGCCGCTCTCAGCTCCTCGGTATAAACTCATTTTTCAATCAATTTTCTCCTAGCAAATGAATTAACTATATATCTCACTTAATGAGACAAATGAAAAATTAATATTATAATTTGTTGGTTCCTGATGAGATGTAACAGTGCACCAATTCATAACATCAAATTTAATTTGTTTATTCAGCAGGCGCACTGTTCTGCCCAAATAAACATTACAAAAATTCTGTTCAGTACAAATTTCATCAAGAAATTCATCGACAATCTAACGCATAATTAAGTATTGCAAGTTCATGCTTCACTACCTTGTCATCAATTATTTTTCTTATACATATTAATGATCTTCTAAATAAGACTAGAAAATAAACTGTGAGGTTTTCTGACGACAGTCCTCTTATAGCATTTATCTCCAATAAGAGGCATATCAGTGCTTCTATACTGGCTATCAACGTGTTACGCAAGCTGAGTTCATAAATAGCGACCTTAAGATCATTTCGAATTGGGATCTGATAATTTAGTGTCTTATAATGCCACTAAGATACAGGCAAACAGGTTCTCAAGAAAAACTTCTCTCATCGACCCCCAATTATTATTTGACAACTAAATCATACGAAAAAATTAATAAACCACATCTTTCGAGAATCATCGTTAACTCCAATTGAATCTGGAATGAGTACGTCTCCACCTTTACGAAATATTTTGCACAGAAACTTAGTTATCTATTACCTGCTCAAGATCTGTTTACGCCAAAGCAGGAATTGCTGCTTTAGTGGGCTCAAATTCGTCCAGCAGTGAAATACTGCTCTCAAACATGGAGCTTATCACCAATTCACTTTTTACACTTTCTTGACTCAATTTAAAGAAAACAGTTATGCTAATAAATGGCATGTCATGAACCGCTTACTTTCATTCATCAAATCATGAAGGTTGTCGACTTATGTCTCTTTTGCGAAATGTCACGGCAGGTGTGTTGCAGCTATTGCCTATATTACTTTACCAGGAGAAAAATGTACTTTTTACACAATGTTGACAGACACCAGTTTGTCGTACACGGTGCAAGTACCAATAGACTGAACATCAATCTTTCAGACAGGGTTTCTGAACCTAACCTCAAACCTGTAGAATGCCTACCCCCTAAGTGTTTCTTGTTTGCTACGACTGGCAGCAGTTTGAATCTAGTATAAAACGTCATTTATTGAAATCATCTCCGGTATCTTGAGAAGCGAGTGTTGCTAATGAAAAGAAATTACTGTTCGATATTCTGCTCCACTTGAATGAAATGACATACTTTTTTATTTTGAGTATTACATACAGTCCAAGTTTTATGAATCGATTTTTGGATCCATTCACGTAGTTCGTGCAGTTTGTAGGTACAACTGCTCTAATAGAAGGTTTATAGGTTATAACAATTATCCATTTTTTCAATCAACACGTTCTTAAATATTTGATTTTGAACCTTTCATTTATGTAAGCTCTAACTTTCAAATGAATAATTTATTAATCTGAACAAAATTGATAAGAAGTAAAGATAGTCAAATTCATACAATTTGGTGAAAAATTTTTACTGAAGAATTTAAATGAATAAAAAGTTAAATTTTTCATATTTTGATCTACTAGAGCACAAAATACCAACTAATAATGATGGTTCAAGGTTTTCACGTATCTAATTGAAATAAATGCAGTTTTATATCTGTATAAAGCCCCTAATTTTACTGATTATGAGATTTAGTGATAAATATAAAATTCATCAAATTGACTTCATATTATCAATAATAAACTACAACATTTTTATATGCAGATGTGTGTCATGTATAATTATTCTGAACTAAGAGACAAATCAATATAGTAGTTATAAGATTTATTATCAGAACACGATTTACAAATATGTTTCATAGGAATTGGAATTATTTTTGAACATGGATATTTTCAAAATTAAAATACATCACATATTCATAAAAATAAAAACTTTTCATCGCGAATATTTTTATTCTACAAAAAATATACAATTTTTTAAGCTCTTAATTCTATTTTAATAAATACTCTCTAAATAGTTACGTATTTTATATTGCATCAAATTTAAATATGGACTCAATCGGTCAACCAACTCTACAAGAACATCAAATTATATACACTTTGAAAGTTGTCATGTATTTCATAATGAATTGATAAGATTTTCATTAAATAAACAAAGTATTTAGAGTCAATTTATAGAGAGGTTGAATCATTTGAGTCGCACTTATCAAACTAAACAAACACTGACATAATTTTTGCGGAACGCAAAAAAGCTCAGTTATGTTTCACAGTTTGCACAAGATATTAGTAAATTTTTATTTGGGAAGAATAACAATTGAAAGCAACAATTATTCAAATTCAAAGAAAATTCATCGCTGAATTGCACCTACGTATTGCAAAAAGA
This sequence comes from Cynegetis impunctata, assembly GCA_030704885.1. Classification (NCBI taxonomy): domain Eukaryota; kingdom Metazoa; phylum Arthropoda; class Insecta; order Coleoptera; family Coccinellidae; genus Cynegetis; species Cynegetis impunctata. Next base: position 558,338 of record JARQZK010000044.1, read on the forward strand.
ATCCTACAAAAATAACACTCGTTGAAATTTTAAACAGTCCAAAACTTCAAAAAATCAACCTATATCAAATGCTAATATAAATTTGAGTGTTTGATCTTAGTAGGAGCCTTTTTCATGTCTTCTCACTCACTGGTATATTATATCAGCTCATTTGATATAAAATAGATTTTAGACTAGACATCACATAGTCCGATTTCTATAAAATAATAAACTCCAACAATTCTTCATCTGAAACACTTTACCGAATTTCATAAATATATTGCGATTCTTTTATATTAAATATGTTAACCTATATAATTTAAAAAAATATGTACATTTGCAACACAAACAATACAATAAATAAAATACTGGAAAGGCAATACTGGACTTGCAGAAATGGTTACTGGATGTTTAATTCATCAGTATTTTGAAAAGCAGTTGTATGTAGGCGATGTTGATGTTGGATAGTGTATTGTTCTGAAACAAAAAATGTTCATTAAATGAAGAAATTGTTTCGTTTTTAAAGATTGCCAGATTAAAATAAATATCATTCAATTAATCTCATTTTCTAATAAGCATTAGTAAAGTTCCCATAACAGGTTCCTAGATGAGTGGTGTTATTTCAGAATAGTGTGTTAAAAGATTATCTTACATTGCATTACAAGAAGACAGGGCCGGAGGTGCCCAGGTGCCAAGGGAGCCCTTTTACCGCCATATGCATTGATTACATCTAAAATAGCAAGATTATATTAGAATATTTACAAAAGACAAAGAGGAATTGGTAAGTAGTAAGTAAGTGAACACTTCAATGAAAAACAATGAGTGTAATAAGAAGTTACTGGAAATTTTCAAAAGGCAATAAGGTAGTAGCACTAAACATCCTAATGAAATGTAATTAATTTTAGAAAAAAAGAATTAATACTCCTTGCCTATTGAAATTATTCAGTTATTCTTAAATTCGAGTATAAATTTCAAATAAATCAACACACGATAATATTTAAATAACATTACAATCATTCATCAATTCAATATAGACAATGTAAAATTCTTTGACACAATCGAAGAGCAGCGACGAAGTAGTTTGTAAATATAGATGCCCCAAATTTAGTAATGAAATTCGATCTAGAACACTAAAGTATTCAGTACCACTTAGGCCTTTTCACCTAAGACTCAATATATAAGCAAAATGTCATATAAAATTCAAGGAATATCAGATAGACTAGAAAAATATATATATATATATATATATATATATATATATATAATTATTTATTTGAATTGTTGTTGCCTGTGATCTATTTTTAATCTCTTGATAATTATTAGCAATAACAGGCTGGTTGAATCTTAAAAAACTCGATTTTATTAAAAAGTTGATGTTTCACTACGACATTCGAAAAAATTGAAATTTCTTTGACATTTATTGATTTGAAAAAACCTGAATAGACAAAGACGACTTTATTTATTATGTGTTAATCAGTCCAATATAAACATTCAAAATTGTTATCATCAGAAGGTAAGGGAAACTACAGAAACCTTTACCCACGTAATGTTCGAAAAAAATAATAATAGGTTACTCTTTATCTAACAACAAAGAAATTAGTCGCGGGAAAATATTGAAAAAGTAGAGCAGAATTATCGGTATAGAACGCTTATATGGAAGCAGCCTGTTATTGCTAATAATTATCAAGAGATTATATATATATATATATATATATATATATATATATATATATATATATATATATATATATATAAATATATTTCGATTATTCTTGCCTGTATTGTATTGCTGTTTATTTATCATTTTTAGCAGTAAGGTTGAACGAAATACTAACTGTTCAATAATGTCGATTTTCAAATTCAAATGGCCTGTAATTGCCCAAAAATTACGAATAAATATATGCAATATATATATATATATATATATATATATATATATATATATATATATATATATATATATATATATATATATATATATATATATATATATATATATATATATATATATATATATATAACTTATTCCATTTCACTTTATTGCCAGTTATTGGTTGAAAACTAGTTGCAATAGAAGCTCTGAAATCCAAATTCACTAATAATTCAAAAATAAAACAGATAAAACTCAAAAATGAATTGCAAATTGAGGTCTCTGAAAAATTATGTTATATCATTATACAGATTATATTTGCGTTTTATATTATTCATAAGTTATATAGGTATGTTAAATTTATGAAAATAAAAATAATAAAATAATTATATACTAAAGAAGAAATACTAATGAAGGATTACAGAAAATACACTTTCTTTTTGGCTGATATTTCATCTTTTTCATTCCCCAAACACATAAAATTTTCAGGATAATCGATTCGCCTACATGATATCAATACAATGTGTTTTAACTATAACTGAACAGAAGAAAGAAAACGGTATCATAACTGATAAACCCTCTAAATAATTGTGTACCATCAGATCCTTTGTTGCGCCGACACCTTATTCAAATACCGATAAACAATGGGAAAGTTGAGTTTCCGAAAAGTCATAAAATGCCACAATTTTATTGATGCAGTAAAACGCTTGTTTTATTTCGGACCGACCTGCATTTCAAGGGATTTGGAAAATGGAGTAGGTATCAATTTTTTCAGGACGAGCAAGGTCAGAATCAGATGATAACATTGTGTTTTATGAATGCAAACATAGTTATTTAACAGATTTACAACTATTATCATCACACTTATAATGAAGTCTATATAAGTATATATATATATATATATATATATATATATATATATATATATATATATATATATATATATATATATATATATATATATATATATTATATATATATATATATATATATATATATATATATATATATATATATATATATATATTATATATATATATATATATATATATATATATATATATATATATATATATATATATTCATTTGTACATATTTATTTTATATATACCTAGATGATTTTTTTAAGTTTCAGAAAATCTAAATAAATATCTACAAATATTCGACACGCAGGCAATCTTCCAAAAAATATATAAATAGGTATTGACTCTTTTAACAATAATAGGCGTTTTGAAGGAAATATAAGACTGTCTTCAAAACTCAGTGACGTTCCATTACAAATAGCAACCTTTTCAAAAACTCTACAGTATGTATATATATATATATATATATATATATATATATATATATATATATATATATATATATATATATATATATACTTACTTTGATTTTCAATATTTCTCATTTTTGACTGTGAAATAACAGACAGGTATTCATTCAATATGAGGTTATGCTGCACCGCGACCTTGAGGTTTCTGCCCAAACAGATGGTCAAGCGGGGTAATTATAAGACGAATACGACAACTTTTGTAATTTTAGGCTTCTAAAAAGTGTTTACGTCTAACTGAATATATTAATACTATCTACTGGCATGCAATCTACTCTGTATTATTATCAATTTCCTGAAAAACTTTCAAAATACTAGACTTTTTACATAAAATATGTGTCTCATATTTTCCCTTCGCTACGGGGTAAATATAAAACAGCGTAGTTCAAATATAAGACAGTATACAATTCCTACGGTTTACGTGTTATTCAACTGCGTGCGTTATTTCAAGACAGATACGGATAAAAATAATACAAAATAGCTTTTGCAGTCAAAATAATCTTATAAGTTTTATTTTAAGATTCAAAAACCAACATCACCAATAATGTTTTACGTAACTTCTATAAGTCTTTGTATTGTTTTTATTTGGCAAACAAGTAGTTAGTTCAAAATTACAGTAGAACTTATACTAATTTATTATTGACATTAAAGGTTACAACAAATAAACGAATAGATAGCCACAAAGTTAGAAACGATTGTAAAAAATCATAATGGGGCAAAATATGAGACATTTTTACACTAATTAGTATCATAGTTTTCTAGGTCAACATCAAACATGAGAGCACTTCGTTTATTTTTTTGCTTTGGATTTGGCAGTTTCGTGATAATTTCGTTTTAGTGGATCGAATATATTATATCTGTAGCAGGATATGCGAAGTAGATGTTTGTTGTTCGTTTTAAGTATAACACTGTTATGTTATCCCTGTCCTCAGGTCCCTTTTTAGCTACCTATATAATATTTCTTTGCATTTTTTGTTTTATGGCCGTAATTTCGAGGCATTCTCACTAAGGTCTTGTCTTATTTTTACAAGAAAGCTGTCTTATATTTTCTCGAACGCCTGTCTCGTTTTTTCCCTCAAAAAAAATACGTATCCACTGTGCGCTAGCAAAAGATAAACTAAAATGACGTATCGCCCTCGCAAGAACATCCCATACGGCGTTGCGGGGCGGGAGGCCGTGCGTTCGCGGGGTACAATCGAGCAACAGTGTAAAAAGTTTGTCAACGCTGAAGTAAAGTTTTTGCGCCAAATTTTTGGATCAGAAACATTTAGTAAAATAATTCTGGAACACTATTAGTAAAGATTGTGAAAAAAACATAACTTAATCTTTACATTTTAAACTTCATTTTGAACTGAATTATGATTAATAAAATATATCCCATCGACGTTATTTGTAAAAGTCTTATTTTTACCCGAAATGTCGGATGTCTTATAATTGCCCCGCCACACCCTAGGTAACTTTTTCTTCATGAAAAAATATTCGTTTTTTTAGTTGCATTTTTCAGGAATACCAGAAAATTTTTTCGCTATCATAGGGGCAGCTTTCCATAGATTAGTACATTTAGTTTTAAGTTTTTTTGAAAGTTGAAAGAAAATTTATGACAAATATTGAAATTCACGTTATTTTCAACTGCTCAAAATATTTGAGTCAAAGACTATTTTTAATTAACCTTCTGCAATTTTACACTAAAACTTTTCTTTTAACTAAAACACCTTATTGTTAAAAAATTTAGAAAAATATCAATAAATATTATATAATCAAGAAACTCTCCAAAAAAAAATTATATATATATATATATACATATATATATATATATATATATATATATATATATATATATATATATATATATATATATATATATATATATATATATATATATATATATATATATATATATATATATATATAACTAAGAGATATTGCCGTATTATTGAAAACTAAGTAAAAGTGGGTACTCGGCAAAGAGAGGGGCTGGATAATTGACAAAACAACCAATTGCCAATTTACATCTATATTTCGGCCCTATATTGGTACCTTCATCAGGATGACATTGGCTAGTTGTACATAATAAGTTCTAGAGAACAATTTGTAAAATACATATTATATATATATATATATATATTTCAACACTTGCTTATTACGCGTAGCCTGATGAAAATGAGAAAATGATAGTGAACTATAGAAACGACGCAACAAAGAATGATCAACTGATAAAAACCAAGTGATATTCTGATGATTTGATTAAAATATTGTAGGGAATTGACTGGTACCAAGAATTTTTTCTGCGGACCAACCTTTATGTGGTTTACTGCCATGGATGTCCATCAAAATCTATTGCTGACCCAAACACACACCACAAGTCTAAATAAGGTTAATCCTTTCAGACCTTTTAACAATCAGAGTGTGTCTAAATGAGAGGCAAAAGACATTTAATTTCATTTTGGACTTTTCGAGAGCCGAAAATCAAAAGAACAAAGGAACGATTTGTGGCTCTGGCTAATTTACTGCCAGGACAATAAAATGAATTTGTCGTGGTCTGTTGCTATTCAATAAAGCGCAATATGTTTCTGGAAACATCATTGTCGCGAAGATTTTGGTGAATGCATGTCAAAATTTTTGTTACATTAATCGTTTAAATAAGAGTTACTTCTGTAAAATAACATGAGTTACTTTCTAGGAGATGGAAACAGATCTAACTGAAATTCGATAAAATTTACTACCTAAATATTTTAAGTTTTGAGAAAATTCCAAATACAGGGCGAGTTTTAATTTGAGGGAGACATCGATCATCATTTTTATTTGTTTTGTAGTTACCATATCTTTTTAGGTCCAGGTATAAACTTTGAAATTTCAAATGGTTCCGTGGAAAAAAATTGTATAAACAAAACATGAATTTTTTAATTTTGTATTTTCAAATTTAAAATTGTATAATACACAATATGCGAAAACCTGTAGAGCTAACTTGAACTTCGAAGATCCTTTCACAATACATTGTCTTTTATAAAGTTTTATCTTAATAATTTGATGTACAAAAATATTATCATTGAGTTAGCAGGTCCTTCTAATTATGCTGAAATAATTTTGCCTTTAAAAATTTAACATTCCGAAAATTAATATTTTTCCCTGAAAATGACCTACAAGATTTTTTTTCTAATTAAAAGTCCATGCCGAAAGAACTTTTATATGATGTATCACATGCCTTTCATTGAAATTTGAAATTTCGTATGATAATGTCCATCGATGTCCCCCGAAAATGAAAACTCGACCCGTTTTCAGAATTTTTTTAAAACTTCATACTAAATGAAATATTCAGGTGGATAATTTGATCTGGGACATTCTGTATACATGTACACTACTGGATGAGTAGATATAAAGTATTTTCATTATTGTACCTATGAATATATATAAGAAATTTTATTTTATTCAATCTAATACAATAAAGCTGTAGCAACGTTCCTAAATTTTGGATGAATTATCAGAAATGCTTCAATTCATCATCGTACCGTTGTAAAAGATGAATTCCGTCGTTTCCTTAGTTTCCCGAACGTTTTAATATTGCATGAGTTATTGCTTCCATTTAGGGGATTCTCATATTATATATTTAAACGATTTTTATGTGTCAAATATTGATTTTTCATTACTTATATACTCTTCATAATTAGCATTTTTTTCAATAGTTTCAGTTTCGAATAAAAAATGAAGTAAAATTGATGAATAATGACATAAAATCAGACTTTATTTTTGACTCCCTATAGACCTATTATGAATTGTTGTTCAATAAATAAATTGAACAACTCTTGTTTATGTTAAATTGATGGTAGGTACATCGAATGAGTATTTGCTTTCATTTAGAGGATTCTCATATTATATATTGAAATGAATAATATTTTTATCTGTCAAATATTAATTTCTAGTTACTCATCTACTCTTCATAATTTGAATTTTTTCAACAAGTTTCATTTTCAAATAAAATTTGAAGCAAAATTGATGACTTGATGAATGAATTGGACTTTATTATTGACTCTGCATAGACCGATTTCAATAAATAAATTGAACAACTGATGTTGTTTATGATAAGTTGATCTATCGAACAACGGAATATTCAGGTCTATTAAATATTCAAAAATCGAAGACACGGATCGAATAGTCAGTAAACGGTTTCATTAACGTACCCAAATGATTTCGACTGAAAAACAACAATAACGACAACTCCCCTGCCGCTCGTCAAACAAAAACAATGAACAAGACCGATCCTCACCTGTGTTGTTTCAGGTTATCTTGCCTCTTGAAATTCTTCCCGCAAATTTCGCAGATAAAGGTCAGGGAATTGTGGGTCCTCTCGTGTATCATCAGATTGTAGCTCTTCGTGAACCTCCTCTGACAGTATTTGCAAACGTATTCACACTTGGAGCGCATTTTTCTACGGAACTCTCTACCACTCACGTCGTTCTCAATCTGCATGATCGCGAACATTTTGCCCGATTTTTGTGCCTTATCTTGCTCGGCGATCGACTAAGACGAGAATTTTATTCAATTGGGGATTACTCAGTGTTGCGGTGAGATAATCGACTCTATCTGGTAATCGCTGATTTATTTCTTTCTCGATTTTTCGATCGAACGTGGAAAATTCGATTCTGTATCCTGAAGATGGCATGCGATCTTCCTCGAAACGGATGCGGATGATTCAATGCGTTGTGTCGGTCGGTGGGAGGATCCTAAAACGAACGAAAATTGCATTAGTCAGTGTTTGTACAGCGAGAGTAATTCGATGGATCGTGTACTAGATTTTCGTTGTGTGTCATACGTTTCTAGTCATTTTTCACGTACATATATAGATATATAACTGATTAGGATAAACAACACCCCATCAGCTAACTGAGATCAATAAGTATATAATGATACCTACAAATATATTGGTATAAATAAGAAACAGAGAAATACTTAAATAAGTTACCAGCGTTTGAGGGTAATTAAATGAAAAAAAATTAAAAAATGTTCATAAATGACTTCGAGAGCAAATAGAAAATATTTTAAACAATGATATTATCAGGAGAGCAAAGTTTTGTCAGAATTTAATTTAGAGAGACAACAAGTTTTAGGTCTATACAAAAATAAACTCAATGGAATTCAGTAATTGTTCAATTGAACGATTTTATGAAGTATTTTAAATTTTATTTTATCAACACTTCTTTCTAGATAGATGAGAAAAAATTATCCTTAAAAGGCCAAAAATTTATATTTTTAAGAAGCAAACATTTCCTTTTTATTTTTGAAGGGTATGTAGAACTAACAATCTAGTTCAAGATTACACTCCCCGTCACTTGCGAGGATTAAAAAAGTCTTAAAACTTTTTTGCTACTGATTTTTTAAAAATTTTCCAATGGAAGATCCCGTTCTACTAGGAGGTATGGGATACCCCCTCCGGTAAGGCCATCCCATATTGAGGAGTCCCGGTTTCACTCACCAAAAATATGGCAAGCCTATATACATACATATATATATATATATATATATATATATATATATATATATAGTCTGTCTAGCAGGCTTGGCGTTCACGTTATCAATTGTATATGACGTCGATCGGGAACAGTGTTGCCAGACGTAATTAATAATCTTAAATCTAATTAGCTGACCCAATTTTCAACAAAACTGAGATATAGAGATTATTTCGGCGACTGTCAAAATATATATATATATATATATATATATATATATATATATATATATATACAGTGGCGCACACAGAGGGAGAGCTATGGTGCTGCCGCCCCATGTCTCCCATATTATATCTATATATATATATATATATATATATATATATATATATATATATATATATATATATTAAATATATATATATATATATATATATATATATATATATATATATATATATATATATATATATATCTAATTATTTTGGCGTATTTTTATTAGGTGGGTAGTCATACCATTATGAAGATTTAACCATTAGTTTGTTGATAATAGATAAGACATCTGAGCGTTAATAAACGAGAATAAGTTGAAAATGATTGAAATAGAACGAAGTGACTATTCATCAAATGAAGTTATGATTAAGTTGTTTCTTATTCAAAATAATAAAATTATTTTGTAAACATCCTGAATTTCTCTTGTTCATTGTTGTAAATCAGGGTAAATTTTATTGAAGTTTCTGTATAATTTTGCCCATCTTGCGACAGTTTAAAACAAGTTACGTACAAAAATTATAAATCCCACATTTAAGTTATATATACTACGTACAATGTATAGTACATTCCACGTCCTACTACGTTCTACATTCATGACACCGTTTGTCCTCTGCACGATTGAGTATTGTCTCTATTTTTGATTTTTTTTCAAGGTGTATGTTACCTATTGTGTGAAGGATTTTCGACAGTTCTATATCTACTTGCTGTAGGATAATTTTTCATTTTCTTATTATTTGTCACTTTTTAATTATGCATAAACCAATATGAATTATATATCTGTAAGTCAATATTATACCAATATTATCACGTTCATTTCATGAAAATCAGAGCTTATATTAACAGAGAGGTACCTATAACAGTAATGTATAAATCACATTGAAATTAGACTTGCACGAAAAGGTAATTAACATATAGATTAATCGCGAAAAGCAAAGTAGCCTACAACTCAAGCGATTTATCCTTGTTACCGACATTTTAATTGATCAAAAACCCGTGTTAACACGTAACGATTAGTTAACACTTGGGCGTGCTATCACTTTCAGTTCGTTAAGACATCCTCAAACAGAAGCCTCTGAAGGTGAAGAAGAAGAGAGATCTTTTAATAGCCGCATCAAGGTCAATTAAAGCACGGAAAATAATATCGACTAGTCGACCACAGAGTATTCATTAAGTTAATTACAGACTACACGATACGCGGTTACGAGTCGTATCATTAAGTACTCAATGTTTGCGTTTATTAGAACTAAGGTGAACAAATTTGTACCAAGGGCGATCTCACAACCGAATATTTTCAATGATCGGGGTTTCAAAAAATTTGGGAAAATATCTGTGCAGTCTCCTTATCGCAAGTTGCACTCCAGACAATTGGCGAATGAAAGATAGACCTAAAACTGTGCCCGGCCTACTGACACGACAGTATTGCTAGGCCTGCGCATCAGCTGTATTAATTTATGCAAATTGTTGTTATTTCATTATCAATGAACAATGAATTGTGACAGTTATTCAGTAGAAGTTGAGGATAACTATGATGAATTTAGGTAATTAACTACCTATCAGTTTATGTAAATTTTCAAAAGATACTATATACAAATAGATATGTAAGTAAATAATAAATTTTTTGATGGGGAATTGATTACAATTTCTAAAAATAATCTACAAACTATTCTTGTAATTAAAATCAGGAATTGGACTGAATGATTAACTAAAGACAACAATTTTTTCAAAATAAAAAAGTAGTGATTTAAATATCAACTCTTCTGATCAAAACACAGCAATTGTTAAAATTTCTTTCAGGTGAATTTGATTCAAGAATTAACATGATCCAGCAAGATCCAATACAACTGTAGACGCAGTTTTTTCGGGACACTCGCATAAAATTCAATCGCAAACATATGTGTCCTATTTTATTAACCACAAAGCAATCAAAGGTACCTACCTACTAAGATTGAATGTAGGAACCTACTGATGACGTTGATCATTAGTTTATATTTTGATAACAATTACTAATAAAATGATTATTTTAATAGCTCTAAAAATATATTAATTACAATTTTACAATTAACATTCCTTTATTTACTTTTCTTTTCATTTAATTACTCTCAAACGTTCTAAGTTTATTTTATTTTTCCAGCTATTTAATAAAAAATATGAAGCGAAAAGAACTTTGATCCAAACTGGTGTCTCACGAAACAATTATTCTTTTTTTTTCATATTTTAATTCATATGTCAGAAAGAGGCAATGAGATTCCTAACTGAAAATAATACGAGAGTACAAATAGGGTAGATTTATAAACTTAGAAGTAAATGATAGTACCTCAACCTCAATAATTATATGGACGAAACTTCAATTTCTGTCTATTTTTTGATAACAATATGAGCATTGATAAAAAAGCAAATGGTAAAAAGACATTAGCAAAATGTTAGAAAACATTTTGGTCTATTAATATTCATTTTATATTCGGAGATATGAATCCTGATAGATGATAGAGAAATTCGAAAATATGGTCCAGGAAATTACCTAAATGATGAATCAAAATTGAAAGGTGCATCATGCGCTAAAAATAGGTATCTATTAATCTGTTGAAAATTGGTTTTTACTGATAAAATATATTATAACAAAGTTTCTTTTATGGATTCTTTTATAACTACATCTAAAAAAATTACTAAAAATTGAAACTAAACTTGACATTTTAAATCCAGAACAATTTAACTAGTCCAAAATAAATTGTTTTTGAAAATTTCATAATAAATAGACATTGTTCCTATAACTAGTTAGATAAAGAGTTGAAATAGAAATTTGAAAACGAAAACTAGGAAAATAAATGAGAAAATGGTTATTAGGAGTAATAATGAAAGGTATTGTAGCAAATTCTATATAATTTCTTTACTTAATCGAAAAGAATAACTATAGGTACAGTAGCATAATAATGACTGCTGAAACTTTAGCCATAAATTTCAAGAAAAGTTATAGACAGTCAAATTCATGTTCTTGTCAGCGTTTTTTGAACCCATTTGCGATGTTTTTTTCTTGAGAACGATGAAGTCGAATATAAACAAACAAGTGTCTTAAATGCTAATTTCAGAGAAAAAATCAAGGACTTTATAATGTCAAATTTACCATAATAGAGATACACTGTCCTTTGATAAAAAAATTTTTGAATTTCTAGAATTTATTTATCTAGTTATTTAGGTACAAATCAAGTTTGCTTTATTGAATTTAATTGAAAATTTCACTATTCAAATGATTTTTGACTAAAAGGTAAATGAAGATATCAGAGAAAAAACTCACATTAACAACGAACCAACACAAACAACTTATAAAACCACCATAATCGCGAGTACAACAATTCTTTGCCGTATAAACCACGCAAATATAAACAGTAGCACGCAAGTCTAATTTTCACACTGAACAACGATCCAATTACTGGATCGGAAAATCAGCAGAGCATGGAGAGTCACATCAACTGTAGAGCCCAACGGTCGTAGATGAAGAACTAAGAGCACAGAATAAGAAGATCACCGAGATGTGTTATACTTCGGAAGCAGAGAAGTGGCGCCTTGCGAATGGCGATTTTACCATCTCGATCCGAGAAGAGTGAAAGGTCTTGGTGAGTTACTCTCCTGCCTACTTTGATTATTGACGGTGAAATAATGGTCGAATTGCACCGTACGGAGGCTCCTGCAGTCACGATTTTTTGTGTAATTGGCATATCGTTTAAACGATGGAATAGGTGCTAATGGAAATAGCCTACAACGAAATTTTCTGGTTGAAATGCAGGTTTTTAGACCGAGCTGAGCGATAGTTTAATCGTCGAGTGCAGGGATTACAGGGAGGTGAATTACACTTGTCGTCATAGTGTAATAACTGTATATAAACGCACCGATGTGCAGCTATCGAACAAAGTATTTGAACCATAGAAAATAAATACTTATACAGGCTTTTGCACCGTTTTATTATAAAACGTCATTTAACTGAACTTGGTTTAATTTTTAAACTACGTTTATTTTTCTGGTCGTTGCACTAAAGAATTATAACCGGCCCAATGCTAAACTGCGTTTTTGGATTATTTTGGATGAAACAGCGATGCACATGAAGTAAAAAGAAGAAACAGAATTTATTTTTCTACTTTTCTAACCTAGTTTTAATAGTAAAGAAGTTTTTATTTGTGATTTGTATTAAATATGCATAAAATGGAAGATAAAGTTAAAAGCAAAAAGGGACCACACTGATACTTTCCAGATAGAGCGTAAAACTGTGGATGTATGAACTCCAACAAATTGAGCAATACTGTGCGAATGTCCTCCATGGGCATACGCAATTTTAATGCTAAAAGTAGCTGATCTATGGGGGCAAGCTGTCATTCCTACAAAGTTATATAGGTTTAATGGGCACTCTACCTGTGATATATTAATAATTTTTTTTGTGTTTTTTTTTATTATGGAGAGTAAATTTGCATTTATGAATTAAATGAGTGCATTGTTCATTAGTATACATAAACTATAAATCCACGCCTTCATTTCTTCTGGCCTAATTTTTTACCACCTAGAGAGAATAACTGGCAAAATACCTATAAAAAATTCTATAACAATAATACAATATAACGGATACCAACAGTTTTTGCATAGCTTGACGATTGCCAAGCAAACATTTTTGAAATAAATATGTGTCTACTGTTAAAGGCTACCATATTACCGTATGCACCGTATATTATTAAACTAAGTTTAATGGTAAACCCAGTTCAATTTGACATTTTCGCTTGCACCAAAATATAAACGGCGTTTAAGACGCCTTAAACTCCGCATGAATTAAACGCCCAATTTTCGGCGTTTAATTTGAAGTTTAAGTAAATTTTGAGGTTATTTGTAGAAGAAATGGTTTATTTTTTCCTTGAAAATTTAATTTTTGCCGGCGGAAACACGAATTTTTGTTTATAATGTTTTATGAAGAGTTTGATATCTATAACGACAACTTGGACGTTCTAGAATTCCTGGAATATAGTAGCTTGTAACAGTAGACACATATTTATTTCAAAAATACTGTGTTGGCAATCATCAAGCTATGCAAAAGTGTTGGTACCTATCTGATTATATTGTATTATTGTTATAGATTTTTTTGTTCAATCAACAATAATCAACTTATAGGTATTTTGTCAGTTATTCCCTATAGGTGATAAAAAATATGGCCAGCAGAACTGACGTCGTGGATTTATGTATACCTACTAATGAACAATGCACTCATTTAACTTATAAATGCAAATTTACTCTCCAGAATTAAAAATACACACAAAAAAAATTTATCAATATGATATCACGGGTAGAAGTGTACCTAACTTTGTAGGAATGACAGCTTGTCCCCCATGGATCAGCTACTTTTAGCATCAAAATTGTATGCCCATGGAGGACATTTACACATCAGTATTGCTCAATTGTTGGAGTTCATACATCCACAGTTTCCCGCTCTATCTGGAAAGTATCAGTGTGGTCCCCTTTTCCTTTTATCATATCTTCGATTTTATGCATATTTAATACAAATCACAAAAAAACAACTGCTTTACTATTAAAACTAGGTTAGACAAATAGAAAAATAAATTCTGTTTCTTCTTTTTACTTCATGTACATGGCTGTTTCAACCAGAATACCTAATACAAAAACGCAGTTTAGCAATGGGTCGATTGTAATTCCTTGTGGTGCAACGACCAGAAAAATAAACGTAGTTTAAAAATTAAACCAAGTTTAGTTAAACGACGTTTTATAATAAAACGGTGCAAGAGCCTGATAATGTATAAAACTAATTGAGACCTACAATAATCTTCTAGTTTCCCTGAAAAACATAGAAAATATTTTTGTTTGTATAAAAAAGCTTATTCGATGAATGTTTTAATTAAACTGAAGAATGATTATTGTTATTAGTCTGGATAAAATTCGATATATTCCAAAAATATAAGACACATCTTACTATAGTATTCTTAAGACTATAGATATACCTAATAATAATAATAATGAATTATTGAAAGTTTGTAATTTTACATGTGATAAATGAAGGCCTACAATTCAATTTACAAGTCTTTGAAAATAAAAGGTCATAAAAATGTCAACGATTTAATAAATTACCAGATTGAAATGAATAATTGTCTTTCCTTGAATTTGTTTACTCAACTCATTATCTGCAATGTCTTATTTCAATCGGATAATCTTCTCTTTCATTCAGTATTTATTCTATTCAATTAATAGGTATTGCTTTTTGAACATTTAACTCCGCTTATTATTTGTATCTGCATCTTCATGAAATTCCTACAGTGTATGGAAACGCTTCCTATTTATTTATTCAGTCAACTATGTATTTATTTATGGATTTTTTCAATTGACTCTCAATCTGAACGAATGATTCGAATATCAATATTTCAGGAAAAAAGTTTTCCTTATAATAACAACTCAAACAAACTAGATAAACACTCACTGTAACGCAGTTTCGGCTATAAGCTTTTATAAACTTTGTCCCTGCCGGTCCGGGTATTTGATGAGAAATAGTCCTGAATTAAAGCACAATAAATCTGGAAAGGGGCCGAAAGGGGCTCTGAGAAAATCTCAGCTCGGTGCCTTTGCATTTTAATGTTGGAACACAGTAGGCTACGAAAACAAATTCCGAAACAATTTATCATAGATATCGTTCATCACAATAGACCGTGGCCTTTTTCTATAACAATAAAGACAAGCGACAGTGACTGGCCGCCTCCTTGATTTCTTTCGAATATTACCCAACCCGCCCGAAAGGATCCAAGATGGCATGTTACATGCCTTCCCTAACAAAAAAATCTGTATCTCAAGAATGACGAGTATTCGCAAGTCACCGGCTTATTAACATAAAGTAATTGTTGTCATTCTTCTCTGACACATACTCAAGTAGATCTCTGGATGTTTCATCTCATGTCCTATTGTTCTCATATAGATGGCGCAAGATGTTACGTCAAATTTCTCGCAGGGTGTTGATGTGAGCACGTTGACAGATAGCTTATAACGCTTCTTTATTGTTCGCGCTTTATGGTCATTCTACGAATTGGATATCTATTGTGCATCAACCTAATGGTGAAAACTTCGGTGGGTGATATCAAGTTTGTACATTACATTTTCATATTAATTAAAACCAATAGACTCAAGTGATTTAACGACAATAAAAACAGAAACAGCTGTTGAATAATATGAATGTGTTCATTTACGTCAGTATCAGATAAAGGATTAAGGAATGATAAGAATTTAATTGTGATTAGGTATTTTTTACTCTGAAAAATACATAATGTTTTTTTTATTTTTCACTTGTATATTATTTGTTGCTTTTACCTTAGATACGGTTGCTATAAATACACTCATTATGCCCTAGGGCGTAATGAACGGGTATTATGGATCATAAGGCAAGCTCATTGTAGGAGGAGAAATTAAGCAACTTCCATTGATTAAATACTTCATAATCCTTGTCGTTTACGACTCTGGATTTCTCCGGCAATGAATTATTCGCTGCTTTGGCTGCATTTTCTATGATATTCTTGGGTAAATTCATATTCATTTCTATTATTTCTATAAGACTACACAAAGAAAGCAGCAATGACATTCACTAAATATGATGACAAAAATATTCACAAAGTCAAAATATCAACAAATGACATGCCTACTATGAGAAGGAAAATGGAAAGTATAGGAGCAATGAACCGATTTCAAAATCGATTTTTCATTATGATAAAATAATTTTTTCTTTAAAAAAACGTGCGTTATTAGATCCTTACACTCATCGGGCATTAGGATCTATATAACGCACTTGGTACATATATAACTATAACATCATTAAGCCCGTTATTGAAACTGTTTTATAACCCTTGCTATTGTTTATATCATTAATTTAATTAAGAAACGATAGGTACACTTGAAATATTTGATTATGAGAGACTAATTTCGACTAATCTCTCATAATTATATATTTAGAACCGAACTTTGAATAATAATTTTTGATTTGGATGAGTTAACTGTAGGTAGGTACTCATAGGATATTTTTACATTTCTTGATGGTTACATCGATATGTAGTCATCATGTGAAACGAAGCAAGATAAGTTGAATAGCTTTTCTTCTCTATAAGTGTCTATATCCTATGTATTATACCTAAATAGGTATCCAAGTACTGAAGATTGTTTAATAAGACTCATTACTTAAAGGAAAATAAACAGTGCCTATTATCGTATAATGTAGGTATATCTACAACCAGTCTTTAAATATTAGGTTTTAGAAAAACACATGTTTGATTTTAAGGGTTAGATATTATATTTGACTATACGATGCGGCGTTTTACGACACGGTGGCTTCTTTTTACATAAAATTTTTAGTACCTACGGAAAAACGATTACAACAAGAAATTAAATTAGGGTGGAGGGTAGGTAATCCTTCCAGAAAACTTGCTCAAACTACATCAGGTATTAAATATATTGAGAAGTGGAGAATGATTTAAGTTCATTTGTTCGTTCAGTAACAAATCAGAATTCTTATACCTGTTAATTTCTAGGGCTTCTCAAAAGTTTAATTTCAAACTTCTATTCTCTCTATGTAAAATATGGAAATCTTAATTAAATGAATGATTATCATCTAGCAAATGATTGGAATAATTAGAATCTTTCTTATTGAACACGAAGCAACTCTCAAGTTCTTTAATCCTGTTTCCGAAATTTCTATATGTTCTACTTAGGGTAAATCCGGGATAGTAGTGACAATTTGTGCGCAGAGTGTGGGGAAAATTATAGACAGACTAAAAAAAAGTTGACTGAATTAAATGCTACCATTACCAGTTGTGGCTACATGAAACCTAGACGTCTTATGGCGACTTCTGTCAAGAAGGTGAAAAACTTGACAAAAAGGACAAAAAACCTCGGAGCATTCGAAATACCTATTTAATTTTTCTATGGCCGTCTCTCCCTGATGGCATGGGAGAGATGACCATACCACTTATTTTCAATATTTTTTTTTTTAGGTTCATGATGTTTTGTTTTTTCTCAGAACTGACCAATTTATGTTGTACTAGAGTTATTGTAGCTTTGCTTGAAAAATAATTACTTTACAAAAAAAAATATTCAGGGTTTGCTTTCAACTATCAGAAAAACTATGTATATCTATCCCGAACTTACCCAATATATATTTTGTTACAATCACCACATGATAATTTATAGACACCCGGCGTTTGTGAGAGTATGTTGTACTTACTATTAGAGTTATTATAGCTTTGCTTGAAAAATAATTATTACTTTACAAAAAAAATGTTTAGGGTTTGCTTTCAACCATCAGAAAAACTATGGATATCTATCCCGAACTTACCCAATATATATTTTGTTACAATCACCACATGATAATTTATAGACACCCGGCGTTTGTGAGAGTATGTTGTACTTACTATTAGAGTTATTATAGCTTTGCTTGAAAAATAATTATTACTTTACAAAAAAAATGTTTAGGGTTTGCTTTCAACCATCAGAAAAACTATGGATATCTATCCCGAACTTACCCAATATATATTTTGTTACAATCACCACATGATAATTTATAGACACCCGGCGTTTGTGAGAGTATGTTGTACTTACTATTAGAGTTATTATAGCTTTGCTTGAAAAATAATTATTACTTTACAAAAAAAATGTTTAGGGTTTGCTTTCAACTATCAGAAAAACTGTGGATATCTATCCCGAACTTACCCAATATATATTCTGTTACAATCACCACATGATAATTTATAGACACCCGGCGTTTGTGAGATTTCATCCGCGAGTACCTACTTTAGATATACCTACCTACTCACATATACTAAAAGCTTATTCTTTCAATTGTATTAATGAGTTATTCAATTTAGATATGTGAATTGTGCCAACTTGAAAATTATTTTACACTGTCAACAAATCGTTATACCTATCGATTTTAAAGAAAAGTAATCAATTGTCACATTCTTCACTTAATAATATTTCAATAAATGACAAAATAGCTAATCTTCTATATCAAAAAGTCAATTCTCATTAACAAGTACCCACATATTTTTATAGGTACCTACCTATGGTAATTCATCGATTCAACGTTGCGAATCAAAAGACAAAGTGCAGAAACGAATATAAACTTATAAAGGATGAGAAAATAATATTACAGAAACAGTGTACGTAAACTTATAAACTGAACAACGATAAAAATCGATTTCAAAACGATCTAGATCAATATCGCCTTGATGGCGAAAGTGGAAAAACAAGAAAATGTCGCAATGTACCTATCATCAGGACAAACCTATCCGTACGTCCTCCGTAATAATTTCGTTATTCACAAATTATTCTCGTGATGTAAGTTAAACGTAATAAGCTTGATACGAAAGTTACAGGTACCTACACCGATATTAAAGATATTAAATATCGAACGCAAAAAGCAGACAATGGTGAATACCAATAGGATGCAACAATGAGAGGCGGGACGAACCATAGAATATTAGCATAAATAAACGTTACATTGTGAAGCATCGGTGACATTCAAGCAAGTTTGAGGTGTGCCCGAAAGCTGGGTTAATATTAAAAAATCAACTTATAGATTGTTCACCAGAGTCCCTTCGGAATCAAATATCCAATCTTCCATAATGAAAGGAGATATTCGATAAAGCTAGTTTTGCGTTATTTATATTTAGTTGGTACCTATTTATGTTTGGAATTTAAATGAGGAATCCTTTCATCTGTAATCTGTAATTATATCGAAGATTCTAACATTTTGGCCTTCGATATGTGGCAGTTCGCATGGCCGAATTAACCATTAGGTAGAGTAGGCAACTGTCTAGGAGGCCCGCATCGACTAGGGGCCTGTGCACGCACCAAAAAAAAAATTTCATCTAATGAAAATTTTATTTGAAAGTTTGTATGAAATTCCTTAATAATATTATTGCTTTCTTTCAACAAATGTTGTCAATTAATGAAATACTTCATACATACGGAACCATCTAGTATATCGAGGAGTAGAACTAAAAAACTGTCTTCGTTCAACAATGTTTCAGAACCGTTTGAATTCATTGTCGATAATGGTCATTAAAAATGATGTCTTAGAAATGGTCAAATTCCAAGATGTTTTAAACGATTTTGTTTCTAAACAAGTTAGAAAAGTTAATATTTAAACTTACTGTACCTACTGTACAAAAACAATAAATATCTTGGAAGTTGACTTTTTCCAATTTATAGGACTTCACAAAACTGTTTTAGTGTTTTCTTTCGTTTATTATATTTTCTTGCGTTTAACAAGATTAAATTTAAAATAACCGCGTCCCGTCTCATTTATCTTTCCTAACGCACTAACACTTATCTATAACCTATCCATTAAGACCATTTCAATAAAGCTAACGAGTCTTGTAAGGTGATGCTGCAGCATCAAGTCAAAGTAACCATGTTGTTGCAATATCACATGAGACTTTGAAGTAACAGGATACCCGGAGTCGATCATCTTTTGTTACTTACATCCCTTTATCAACTTAAAAAGACCTGGGGCCCGTACAGAGTTGTTGCCTAGGGGCCTCAACAGAGTTAATCCGGCCCTGGCAGTTCGTAACTTCATGCATGTAAAGGAAATGTACCTAGGTATAACATGATATAGAGAGAAGCGCGCAATGTTCAATTTACTTAAGTCTTAAATTAAATCTTTCTATACCTATACTGTTAGTTCGTAAAAATGACTATTTTCATTGGGGGGAACCAAAAAACGATTCAATGCATCGAGTTTCATTCTATGATAGGAGTTTGAAAATGTGGAGAGACACAGAGAAATTCATCAGCTATCAAATAGAAGAATCATTCGCAATTTTTGTTATTGACTAATTGCTCAGCTGGTAATTGAAGAAAGATGTTTACCACCACTATCCATAAGTAATGGGATCTTTGATCAATATGTTTTGGAATGAAGTTCCTTATCGCACCTTGAGTCTTCAGACACTTGGCGATTGAATGCTAGGCCTAAAAATGTGTAACAGTAACAGTCACATGCGCGACAGCAGTATTCGCAAATGCATACGTTTTTAGCAAGACGTATGGGTCATAATACTGACAACATAGATATATTCAATTATTATTTAACGTTTTCATTTTTGAAAGTGGTTCAGAAGAAGTTGAAGATAGTGATGATGGGTCAGGAAAGTAGCAGTGTTTCAATAAGATACTTACTTTATATAAATACCTATAAAGCTATGATTATAATATCGATGTATTAATATAGATTCGGTACCTACGTAGGTATGATTTTGAGGTGGTGAATTGATTCAAACTTTTAAAGAAAATTTACTATGTATTCTTATAATAATAATCAGAAATCAGAATGAATAATTAAGAAGAAAGATTTTTATTTTTCGTTCATACAAAAAGTATTTTTCAATTTCAATTTAATTTAAACATCAACATTTCTAATAAAAACTGAGCCATTGTTGAAATTTCTTTTTGATGAATTTGATTTAAAAATTAGATAACTGTGATCCTGCAAAATCTACAAAAAAAACACAATAAAACTATCGACTAGGTAAGTATTTTTTTTGAGACACCCACAAAAAAATGAATCGCAAACATACCTATGTGTCCTACTTAAGTTGCCACAAACCAATCTTAATGTACTAACTAAGTTCATAATTACTTCATTTTCTTACTTAATAGTTGATAATAAAATATTTATTTTCATAACTTTAAAAAAATATATCTATTAGATAATTACAATTTTATC
Source organism: Cynegetis impunctata (assembly GCA_030704885.1). Taxonomy (NCBI): domain Eukaryota; kingdom Metazoa; phylum Arthropoda; class Insecta; order Coleoptera; family Coccinellidae; genus Cynegetis; species Cynegetis impunctata. Next base: position 579,973 of record JARQZK010000044.1, read on the forward strand.
ACCATTTCTTATATTTTTGTTCTTTTAATTGCCTACTCTCAAACTTTGTTAATTAATTTGATTGTTCTTCTTCTATATATAATCTAATATGCAGCAAAAGAAATTTTCCACGACGCCCTCCTTTTTTATTTAAACTTTTAAATATACCTTACCTAAATTTATTAGATAACTTCCAACCGAGTGTCCCACCCCCAATAAAATAGGGGTATTTTATTTAAACTTTCAGATACTTATAAAGTTATTAGTTTGCATCTAACATGGTAATTTTCTTTTAACGGTATTTAAGGTGGATTTGACTTAAAATTCTCTTTTATATCTAATGAGGAATTTCACTCGTATAGGTATATTAACTAATTTGAACATTCGTTTCAACAACTGATTCTCATCCAAGCTAGCAATATATAGCTTAAACATCAAAATTATTCATGATCAAATAATTATTTTTCTAGAACAAAGTTTCATTGATAACGAACTTAAATGGTAGGTAGGTACGTATATCTTAAAATATATAAGTTCTTCTAATATTTAATTTAAAAAAACCATCTAGATTTGATAAAGAAATATTCAAATATAATTAAGATAAAAGTATTTATCATATATCTACAAACTAGGTATTTAACTTGTTTAAAATAACCTGAATTGTTCTGAATCGATTAAGATAACACATTTCAGTTTTCATTGAATTAGGTAGGTAGGTACTTATAATTGTTCATTAGGTTAGGTAGGTATAGAGTTTTCGAACAGAAGTTATAGCAACTCAATGACGTGAACCATTTCAGATAGATGATAATAATAATAATATTAGTAGGAGTTAGGTACCTACATGAAAAATGATCTAATATTTTGCCTATTACTAACCTATATTTCCAATAATGTTCCTTATTTATTATGATACTTTGATCGTCTAATGAATCTTTAATTTTACAAGCTTTTTGAATATCTCTGATTTATTTTCCAAGTCAAAATATGTTAAATATACCTACCTAGGTACTTTATTTTAGTGGAAGCAGTTATTAGTGTGTCATCTGCGTCAGTTCTTCTCGAAATAAGCCAAATATTTGACTACGGTATATTATACCGAATATCTGGCCATTAAAATGATAATCTATTCCAAATATTCATTGATTTATTCCTCCCTTGCCCGAAATTGCTAATTCTCTGCCGCCCAAATTGTTACCCACAAAAACATAATTCTACAGATCTTCAAGCCCAGTAGCTTATAACAAATATCCACCCAAAACCGTCTGATTTCCCTCCCATATTTGAAATAACAGTCATTATTGAAGAGAATTCGTTAAATCTGCTTACCGACGGAAACATTGAAGCATGGAGCGCAGTGTCTTATTTGGAGCAGGCACACATTTACATTTAAGATTGTTGTAGGTTATAATTGGAGCCACGGTAACCAGTAGCTACCGAACTCTTTACACGCCCAATAAAGCTACCTATACCCCCACTCTTTCTTGCGTAACAACCAGTAGCAAGTCAGCGGGGTGCGTGTAACCAAGGTAGCGCTAGCGAAGCAATAAGAGAAACTTCACGTGTGGGTTGGTTGGTTGTAACCCAAACAAAAGAGATTAACTACATTTTATACTGGGCTTCTTTTAAACACTTTCCATATAACAATCTATTAGGTATTAGAAGTCTTTGTTTCCTAGCAAAAATTAATGGTTCAATAACTAGATTACCTACATTCACTGAATGTACATTTTGATGAAAACGTTCAAATATTCATAGGTATCTAATTTTTTTCGAATTTATTAATAAAATAGAACATGTAGGTAATTTCGTTTTTCCATTGTACACACCGACTTCTGTAATATAGGTACTGTATTTTTCTAATTTTGAAAATGACACTTGTTATTGAAAGAGATTCATCTCCAGGAAAGAAAGAAAAATGGAAAAAAATTGTAAGTTTTCGAACCAACTATGCAACCAATGTGATTCATAATTTTCATTATTCTTCCAACTTTTCAGATTGTTTAACGTTGCCAAATGTTTCTTTCTTCAGTTATTATTGGAATTACTTTTGTTGGTATACCTATACAGCAAAATTTTGTCCTTGAATTTAATCCAAAAAACAATAGTGATAATCTGCTGTTTTTTTGAATTATAGTAAAGGAACTTCCAATACATTTAAACATTTTGCTGGATAGGTATACCTAATAGATATAGGTATAATCATATACCAAAATATATCTATATAAATACCTACATATATAGGTATATATATATATATATATATATATATATATATATATATATATATACCTATATATCTGCTGTTTTTTTGAATTATAGTAAAGGAACTTCCAATACATTTAAACATTTTGCTGGATAGGTATACCTAATAGATATAGGTATAATCATATACCAAAATATATCTATATAAATACCTACATATATAGGTATATATATATATATATATATATATATATATATATATATATATATATATATATATATATATATATATAAAATATATATATATATATATATATATATATATATATATATATAGATATATATATATATATATATATATATATATATATATATATATATATATATATATAATATATATTATATATATATATATATATATATATATATATATATATATATATATATATATATATATATATATATATATATATATATATATATATATATATATATATATATATATATATATATATATATATATATATATATATATATATATATATATATATATATATATATATATATATATATATATATATATATATATATATATTTATATATATATATATATTATATATATATCTATATATATATATATATATATTTATATATATATAAATATATAATATATATATATATAATATATATATATACCTATATATATATATATATATATATACTTATATATGTAGGTAGGTATAGGTATACCTACCTATATGTTTTATTAAGAACATAATAAAATTAGAAACTAAAGATAAGGTTTTTGAGTAGGTATCAATATTTCACTAGGTAGATACCTACCTATAGGTAATATAGGTACCTACGTCTTAAATATTTTATTTTTCGAAATTGTTTGGAACCTACAACGCAGGATTAGAATTAATTTTGTGAAATTTGGTAGTTATAAAAAGTATCGGTTCACACAAAAAATTTTATGGATAGGTCGGTTTATATGATTGTTATAAAAACTCCTAATAACATTTTTATCTAGGTTGAAGTGCTACCTACTTGAAAAAACAATAAGGTTAATATTCAAATTATACACCTATTAATAATAGTTCAAAATACTATTAAAATGTGAAATAAATTAAATATTTTCCTCTCATTTCATTATTCAAAACATGACGAAATATTATGTAAACTGAATCCTCTAAATCAATTATAAGAAGTTTTGAATAAAATACTACATTATATTAAGACACGAATAAAATGCTACAATACCTACATAAATTATAGTCCACTTTTTAAAGAATAGAATTCAATTCACGAGTGTTACAATTTCTCACAATAAAGGCGAAAGAAATGGCCCTTGTCGAACGTCCTCGAGACTTGAGAATTCCCATAAATTAACCAAAATACGTCACAGTCATAAAAACATTAGAGAAAAATAGAGCGGAAACGCTCAAAATCACAATTCCCCAACGATCTACTACCTACCGTGCTTCGCAATTCCCCCACCACTACTGAACTTACTCTAAGCAACGCGTAACACCGGCAGTCAGACCGAGTGTAACACAGTAGATCGTTTAGCACGTGTTGAATCGAACGAGCACAGTCTTGTCTAGGCCGAAGAAGTAGTTCACAAGAGATGCGCAATTTCAGATTTCACTTTCAACTTTTATAACATTACGTAGATTGAATAAAGATTGCACAAAATTTATTCGAGAGACGATGAATAATTAAATAATTAATTTTATACATGTGTAGGTATTTTAATTATTAATCCTTTTCGTAAATTATAATTTCTAGAAACTGACAGACGGAAAAATAATTATCAAAAATTAATAACAGGAACGAAATAAAAAGAAATGATTTTTCAATAATTTAAATTTTTTTATATCGACAGTTAAGTTAGGTAGGTACGTATCTAGAGTTTATTCGGATATATTCAACACCAAAAAATTAAACATAAATTTATAATTGTTGATTGCATACCAATTTAGAGAAAAAAATTGTAACATACTAAAAATTCATGTAACTTCATTTTTGTACTAAATTAATAAAATTCATTGAATGAACAAAGATAACACTTAATTCCCGATTAAAATTCAAACCGAAATAATCACATAAAACGATAGTTATAATAATTTAAAAATTAATAGAATAAAGACACTTATTCGAAAAATTTATTAAATAAAATTCGAGACTTACATCAGAACATCGGGTACGATAGACTTGTCCTCTGGCAACAGAACTCAATTACTAAGATATTAGAACAACCTTTAAATATAGTTAAAACTTTTGCTTCTGTACCAAACTAGAGTTGGTAGCCCAATGAACCTAGCAGTAACGTGTAGCTCTGGGCTTCCTCAGCTCCCCCTGCCCCCTTCTGCAGCCCGACGAAGTCCAGCCTTCCGTTTAGGAGCCCCTTAAGAGGCACTGGCATAAGGATCACCTTTCCAAGCCAACTTAGACCAGAAGTCGTCTGACTGCCACGAGAAACTCGACCTTATGTACAGTCGTTTTAAGACTGCTCGCGCGGTCGGTTCCAGTCGTCTTAATTGAGATTTTAAAAGAGGCAAGATATGTGTAATTATTTATGTAAAAATGATGCGCGTTTTGGTCTACTGTCAGTTTTAAAAAGTCCATGATTAATGAATGGAATTGTCGAAAAACTGGAAATTAGAAAGCCATCGTTTTGTGTTGGCGTTTGCCGTTGTTCGTTATTATGGAACGAATGAGAAATTTCATAATTCGGTGGATCCTCGAGTATTTGGAGAAATTGATTCTTATACTGATTATTCTTATTTAAATCTTACACAAATTCGTTTATGATTTTTATAATTTCAATGGCCTAAATTTATTTTTGAAGCATGAAGGAGGTAGGTACCTACCTATACCTACTTATCTATTCTATATAAAGGGATACAAAGTTTTAATACGAACATAAAATATTCGTAAGTGATCTATTGATAAAAATATTTTCCAAGAGAACACCTCTTCTCAAATAAAAGTTGCTCTATGTAGACTAATTTTTGCTGAAATATGAAAAATAACTCCTCATCAGAATGGAATTATTCAGAAATATATCAAATATTAATAATACTTAAACTAAAATTATTAATATTTTTTTTTAAGTAACAAGTAGGTACAAATTGTCAGTATCTACTTAGGTATAACTGCAACTCATATAAAATATTTTATTTCATAGATGATAAGTAGGAACCCAAATAAAATGTAAAATATTCAAACAGAGGTAAAATAATATAACTTTGTACCTACATTTATTCCACTGCAGACAATAAATTGATACCTATATTTTCAATTCAGCTTCAGTTAAGTAGGTATCTAATTTTCTATATTTTTTTTATCGGATATATTTGTTAACTTAGATAGTGAAAAAACATTAGGTGTGTCTTTTTGCAATAATTTCATCAACGTACGCTACACTCCAAGCTAGTCCTGAAGATGACGAAACGTAATGTCATCGTAACACTCTTGAGATCAGCTAGGTATACCTATTCTTGTAGGTATGCGTATTATGATAATAATAATAATATTTATTTAGTTTTCAAAATTAATTATACATCACAACATGACACACAATGCAAAACTGAAATGAAAACAAGTCAAAATAGAAGAAACTCAATAGTAACAAAGAAATAAACAATACTACTATCTACTTTCACAATAATGAAACTTTAAAAGCTGTTTGTTTGCTACTTTTAAAACTAACTTGTACATCTATTTTATTATCTGGTTCTCGTTCATTTTCTGAAAAAAATTTCTGCTAAAATTAAACACACGTAAAAGAACTCCCTCTGGCCAAAATGCTGGATTGAAAACTTCAGTAAAGTCTTCTTCAGGGAGGCCAACACTGAAAGCTGAGTTTTGGCCCTTTGTGGTCAATTTCTTCACTATTACTTCGGGTTTTTCACTCAAAGATCCAATATAATTCTTGACATCAGTTTCTGAAACATCATTTCCTGATATTTTACCTACATACAACCAATGTCGTTTAGAAGCACCCTTAATTTTGGAATTCTGGGATGCAATATTTGCACCATTACAAATGATTTCCTTGTTTGTGCGTTTCTTACGAGAGACCACTTGCCAATTTTTATGTTGTATCTCTGTATCCCTGCTGGAGTTATTTATCTCATTGTTCATTGGTCCTTCATATGATGAAATATTGTTTTGCGCCTTCAACGTCGCATCTTTCACTTCATCCACAGAAAGTTGCATACTCTGTCGTGATTGAGCGATAGATTCTGCATTCGCATTGTTATGCAGCACCGGAGACCTCTTAATATTAAGATCATCAGTTACAGCATTGTAGGTATATGGCTTGATAGGTATATGGCTTGAAAGGTGATATTTTCAACACTAGCGGCATGTTTAGTTTCAGAGAAGGATAAATTCAGTACCTATGTGAATTGAAATTATACCTATGTAGTATTTCTTCTTTCAAGTAAGTATAGAAATATTATTAGTAATTTTATATTGAAGTTAGAATTGGTAATTTATTATAGATTACATATAATATTATGTGGAGAATTGATTATAGGTAATTATAATAATAACAAATAATTTATTATCTATTATAGGTACCTACCTATATATATATATATATATATATATATATATATATATATATATATATATAAGTATATATATATATAATAATTATATATATATATATATATATATATATATATATATATATAAGTATATACTTATACTATATATATAATATATATATATATATATATATATATATATATATAATATATATATATATATATATATAGTATATATATATAATTATATATATTATATATATATATATATATATATATATATATATATATATATATTATATGTTTTCATGTTTATATTGATATCAGAATAGTATATTCTGTAACAATGTTAGAATGAAAATTCGATGCGAGTGGAAAAGTTCCGAGCGCGAGCCGAAGGCGAGCGTGAGGAACCACGAGCATCACGAATTTTCATTCTAACCGAGTAGCAGACTATACTTTCTCCACGATCGAAAATTTTAAATATATATTTTCATATGAAAACGAACAAAAGATAATTTATATTACAGAACTCAATCACAATTATATTAGGTAAACACTCAATAATTCAAGAAACATTCTACTTTGTATTAATTGTTATATTTGTACAGTTCTCGAAATGAAAAAAAATGGTGCATTATTGGAAGAATTTTCAACAATTGCGTGGTTTGTAGAAGATGAACTATCAGTCACATAATTTGAAGTGGAAGGCATGATTAGCGGTGTATTAGATGCAGTAATTGATGAGACTAACTTATTTGCTTTATTTATTCCATTTTGCACCGAATTTTTTATGTATCCTTCTGGCACTTGAGAAGACTTCTACCTCCCATGCCTTTTTAGTGTTTCCATATCTGATTCTGAACCACTGCATAAATTCATAATACTTATTATATTTTCGAATGAAAACGTGACAGCAATAATTTTGACACTTACTCAAATTTGCCACTACGATGACAATCAACTGCGTCAAGGCTAATGTCATTATTGCTAGCCAGTGTGAGAATATTATTCTATCACAAGGGAGATAAAGCAAATACATTTAAATTGCATGGGGCAGAGGTGTTGCAGAATATTTCTTCAATCTCAAGAGAGAGAATTCCAGCATTCTGTAATCAAATTTGATATCAAAATTGACGAATTCTGTGATGATCGTGGAGAAAATATGTTATAATGAACATGGTCTTAATGACAATATTGTTTTTGTTCTTAAAAATTCTGAATTAACTCTGCTCTCCTGGAAAAATCACTGTTTTCAATAGTTGCCATTTAGTCTCGTACCTATACCTATCTATATAAATTCTGATTTTTTTTCATTCAGTTACTCTCAACGGTTGTTAATTTATTTCATTGGGCCTACTATTTAATATATAATATCTGTACAGCGGAGAGGACTTCGTACCAACCGGGAGTGCCACAACACCCCTTGTATTTTTTAATAATATTCTATCCTCGCAACTCGCAATTGCCAGTTTTATTTTCAGAAATCTATGAATTAATAATCAAAATCAAAAACTAGTAGATTAACTGATAATATCAGAAATTTTTTAGTTATTCACTACAATAAGACAAAGATGATCGGACTTCAATCAATTTCAAGACAAAGCACGTTGATTCTGTAATTTCTTGCTTCTTTGAAGTTGGTGGACAATATTAATGGTTCGTGGATCACCGGACATCTATATTATACTACAAAATCTTAATCACATAAGAAAATTAGAAAAAATTCAGCAAATCAATCGAATCAATCTAAAGCCACTAAAACACAGGTGAAATACATCACTGAGGACATCTTTTTCTCTCATTTTTGTTCATTTTTACATACCTACTAATTTTCAACTGACTAACTGAAGTTGAGGGGCGGTGAAGATAAGCAAATTATTATAACCCAAAAAAAACATGAAATCTGAACATTTAAATGTTCAGTTAAATTTAGGAAAGAGTTGAAACCTAAAAATGATTTTACCTCAACTCAATCCATACGAAATTTCAACCTTCTAACTCAATCTAAAGAAGCTTTGAAGGTGCGTAAAACCTCAAAAAAAAGAAATATAAAGATAAACTTTTTCATTTAAAAATGGCGGCGGTTGAAAAAATTTAATCAAATTTTGATATTTTCGTTCTATAACCACAGGTACCAAATTTCAGCTCATTTGACCCGATGGGAGCCTCCGGAGTTGACAATTTGTAACGGAAAAAAATATATATACCTAACTTATATTATAAGAGACATTTTCGAAAATCGTGCTTCCCTTGGATACACTGCAATAATATGTATTTTATGGAATAATATATCGATATTTTGTCTGATGCTCGTAACTTTAAAAAATAATGATAATACCAATAATGAAAGTAATATATTTTGTTAATTTAGTCCTTGTATCCTTGGACGCCTACATTGGTTCAGTTTAAATCATTTGTAATAATTTTGAAGCGCATATATAAGTATATTATCGATAGGATATCGTATCAGATAATTTAAATCTTTGTTTCCACCAAACTTGTAACGACTTGTTTTGTCTAGATTCTCGATGACCATGGCTGCCTATATAAATGCTGGTTGCTGAAGAATGACTTCATCAACCGAAATACCAAGGGGAGATTGATGATGAATAATATATACACATATGTATATAATCCTGTGTTATATATGTATTTACACATATATATATATATATAATATATATATATATATATATATATATTATAATATAGTAAATATATATATTTATATATATATATATATATAATATATATATATATATATAATGTAAATATATATTTAATATATATATATATATATATTATATATAATATATATATATATATGTATATATATATACATAAATATATATATATATATATATATATATTATATTATATATATATATATATATATATATATATATATATATATATTATATATATATATATATATATATATATATACATATATATATATACAGGGTCCTGCAACAGTGGCGCAGTGTTCCATATCTCTATTTTGGAAACAGATAGAAATCTATATTTCTATAATATTACCTTATTGCTCGAGCTCGACAAAATAAAAATATTGTCGGTCACACAGGGTGTTCAATTTCTTCTGGACGAATATCAACTTTGTTTTTTCGAATGGCAACCTATATTTTTTGTAGCCTTTTCGGTTTCTACATAGAAAATGAAAGATACTTTATATAGATCTTCATTTCGAAAATATTTACGGTTTTCGAGATTTTTGGCATTTTTTATTTTTTTTTTCAATTTTGGTCACTCAGAATATTTGAAATTATAAAGTTGTGCCAAGTCCAATTGAAATTCATTTTTGGTCAAATATTCTACATTGGTGAATCTCTCAAACGATATATCTGAAATCATCCTGCGATATACAGGGTATGAAAAATCGCTTGCCACATATTGTAAATAAAAATGTACAGAATCTTCCTTATTTCAAATGGAACACCCTGTATATTATAGACCCAGAAGAAGCGCTAAGAAAAGCTCTATAAATGTCATGAAGTTATTCCCTATGGTTAAGTTTACTAGTTTTCCTTAAAACAGCGAAAAATGGCAAATATTCGAATTTCTTCGCTATAATCTCAATGAACGACTTTTTCCAAAAATAACCTGTTGATAGATAAACAAGTTGTGAATTACTCCACAAAATATTCATTATATATTCAAAATAATTTCAATAATCTCCAAATTTTAGCCATATTCTTTCGATTTAAAACACCCTTTCAGCGAATAAAATATGTATTGGAAATCGGGTAGTCTGGCAAATGACAGATCAAAATATTTGCCTTCAAATAAGTATTGAAATCTTTAGTGATTCGTTAAGTTGAACTTTGCATATAATTTAACAACATTCTGATGAAATCATATCGAAAATTCTACTTAACGAATCACTAAAGATTTCAATACTTATTTGAAGGCAAATATTTTGATCTGTCATTTGCCTACCCGACTACCCGATTTCCAATAAATATTTTATTCGCTGAAAGGTTGTTTTAAATCGAAAGAATGTGGCTCAAATTTGAAAATTATTGAAAGTATTTTGAATATATAATGAATATTTTGTGGTGTAATTCACAACTTGTTTATCTACCAACAGGTTATTTTTGGAAAAAGTCGCTCATTGAGATTATAGCCAAGAAATTTGAATAGTTGCCATTTTTCGCTGTTTTAAGGAAAACTAGTAAACTTAACCATAGGGAATACTTCATGACATTTATAGAACTTTTTTTAGCGCTTCTTCTGGATCTATAATATACAGAGTGTTCCATTTGAAATAAGGAAGATTCTGTACATTTTTATTTACAATATGTGGCAAGCGATTTTTCATAGCCTGTATATCGCAGGTTGATTTCAGATATATCGTTTGAGAGATTTACCAATGTAGAATGTTTGACCAAAAATGAATTTCAATTGGACTTGGCACAACTTTATAATTTCAAATACTCTGAGTGACCAAAATTGAAAAAAAAATCAAAAAATCTCGAAAACCGTAAATATTTTCGAAATAAAGATTTATATAAAGTATCTTTTATTTTCTATGTAGAAACCGAAAAGGCGACAAAAATATAGGTTGCCATTTGAAAAAACAAAGTTGATATTCGTCCAGAAGAAATTGAACACCCTGTGTGACCGACAATATTTTTATTTTGTCGAGCTCGAGCAATAAGGTAATATTATAGAAATATAGATTTCTATCTGTTTCCAAAATAGAGATATGGAACACCGCGCCACTGTTGCAGGACCCTGTATATATATATATATATATATATATATATATATATATATATGTATATCTAAATATATATTTATATATATATATATATATATATCTATATATATATATATATATATATATATATATATATATATATATATATATACATATATATATATATATATATATATATATATCTAAATATATATATATACATAAATATATATATATATATATATATCTAAATATATATATATATATATATATATATATATATATATTTAGATATATATATATATATATATATATATATATATATATATATATATATATATATATATATATATATACCTATATATACAGTTTGTCTCACTAAGTTGGAACCATATGTAAAACTTTTTTATTATTCATTTTAGGAAAAAAAGTTATTCTTCATAAAAAGTTCTGCATGTTCTAAAATCTAAAATACAATCATCAGATATCAAATTTTTTCAGTCGTATACGCGGTGTGTTGAAAAATATGAATTTAAATCGTGAGTAAAGTACCTTTATATTTGAAAATATCGAAAATTGTTAAAGAAAAAAGTTGTTCAGAACTGAAAACTACGTTCAAATATGCAATTGCATCCACTTACAAAAAAAAATCATTTTTTCTTATTTTGTCAATAATAACAATGCAAATTTTTATTGGGATGTCTGTTATTAAAAATAGTCGCTGGTTTCCTATGCGTCTTATAATTTTCTCCCGCAATCGAAACAATTTCTATTTTTTCTTCACAAGATAATACCGCTACCATTTTTAAGTGTCTTATTACTTGTAATGCGTTTTGACATTCACTGTCAAACATATCTTGCTATTAACAAATCAACAAATCATTTTCTTTGTCAGTGCATACTAGATTACATGTAACTACAGTTAAATTTGCATTGTTATTGTTGACAAAATAAGAAAAAATAATTTTTGTGGATGCAATTGCATATTCAAACATAGTTTTCAGTTCTGAACAACTTTTTTCTTCAACAATTTTTCGATATTTTCAAATATAAAGGTAC
>JARQZK010000044.1:595000-619204 GCA_030704885.1 Cynegetis impunctata
TTTTGGACATCGCTGTCATGGAGTAGTTCAGCGGATTCTCCCCTCCAGTACATTGTTTTGACTGTTATTTCGATTCAGGTGTGAATTAATGGATCCATGACCGTCACGAATCTATTAAATGACTAGACACTCACACACTCAGTCACTGTTAATCCAGTATCTACCAATTTTCTTTTTTGGAAACGAAAGAGCAGTCACCTCCAGAGTATATTCCACCTCAGATTTTATATTGATTACACAGAGATATTTTAAATGAAAGTGTCATATCACGAAGTATGTGACTGTAAAATACTTTTCGTAATCCCATACTGTTATTCTGATTTAACGGTATTCAGATGACAATTGAAAAGTCAGTGTTATAACTTCATTACGGCCGACGGCCTTTAAGAAATCACTTGTTCAAATATTTATTTCAAAACATCATTCTGCTTACAATAACAACATTGAAATCTTGGTCCACAGCGAGTTGGGAGAATAAACCTCCGATTTTCATTTCGCATAGGCTAATAATACATCTTCATTAACCACCTTTACATTCTTGCTTTAACGCCACATTTCAAAATTTTCATTTTTTTTTTGATATCGCTCTTGAGTTATTTTCGGCAGTTAATCAACACTCGCTGCACTGCACATGATTCTCCCAATATTTCTAAAGGAATTTGATTTTGTTCCATGACAACAGTGCACGACGTTGGGATTTTTCTTTAGAATTGCGAGGTACGGGGTTTTTTCTTTCTTCGGAATCAAAATATAATCTTTCAACGGGATTACGAAAAATTTTTAACGACACACGGCCGATACGCAAATAACGGATTCGGTTAGTTATAATCCTCGGCTGCGCCTCGGATTACAATATCCAACCTCATCCGTTATTTGCTACATATCGGCCTTGTTACGTTAATAACTATAATAACAGATCAAAAAACTTAAGCTTTATAACGTTGAGACTTTCTACTATAAAATATCTGCCGTCTGTATGTCAGATCGGTTACTTCTGGAACTACCCTCGTATATACTTATTACTATCGCTTCGTTGAAGCGAAGGTGTACAATAGCCGCATTAATAAATTTACTTATTCTTAGTATTTGTATGTGTCATTGATCTAGCAAAGAGAGAAAGAAAGCCTTGATCTATTAGTCAATTTGCCAATTTATATAAATGACTCCCGGTCTGCTACTGTGTTCATCTGAATCTATTATTTATTGTGAATCATCTACAGAGTATGAATAATTAATGGGAGAACGCGCTAGACACCACTTCAATTTTCATATTTATCTAACTGACCTCAGATGTCTTATTCACATTTACATATAGAAAATTCGGCGTTCACTTTACCGTTATGTAGTTAAATGTTAGATAAGAGCTAAAAGCTACATTTCAAAAATTGATTTCATCCAATCGTATTCCAAAACAATATAAAACGATAAAGTAGGGGAGACCGGTATCAATTGTAACGAAATTTACTTAATAATTTTAAAAAAATTAATCTTACTTTTTGAAAAGATAATTTCACTTCTATAAGATTATGTACTTAATTGGCTATTGCCTTCAAAAATTAAAACTCACAAAAATGATGTTGTTATCAAGTTAATGGATTTTCCAGGATTCTTCGACAACTGTTACAACTGACACTGACTTGGTGTCAATTGTAACAAGTGTGGTGTCAATTGTAACAGTCATGGATAGTTACAGGGTATTCAAGGAAGTTTCAAATATAAATTAATTTTTTACACATAAAGTTATAAAAATAGTACATATTCCATAAAAATTTAAAGAATAAAAATATTAAAGAAAGCTAAAAGAAAAAGAATATAATGAAAACTAAAAGAATAAGAATATAATGATTTCATTATCCTTCAGAATCAGAATTACAGTTTGTGCAAACATCCAACAGGACCATCTCTAATGAAATGATCCTTGAAGTGTTTTCGGGGGAATACAAACATTGGCAGAATTGTATAACCAACTGCATTCACAGTCACACACAGAGTAACGAGTGTTCCACGCTCTTGGGATGTCACTGAACAACTTGCTTGGTTTCCTTTTCTAGCTATTAGCTTGCTTGGTTTTTGAACTGTGGAAACACCGGTTTCATCATGAAACATGGCACATTCCATACTCTTTAGCGATTTTTCTAAGTGATTGATTATTATCAATCACTTTTTTAGCTGCTTCTTCATAAATAATTTTAGGTATCAGTCCCCTTTCGGTCTGCCGTGGTCTGGGTTTTACCATTTTTCAGAGTGAGCTGTAAAAAAATATTTCATCAGAAAAGTAAATACAGATGTCAATTGTAACACGTTACAATCGACACCCTAGCACGTGTTACAATCGACACCTTACAACCTTGAATTATGTTGATTACATTTCTATATTTTTTATGTGAAGCAGTGAACAAATAGCCACTGAGAAATAAAGCTAAAACTGTAATAAAGCCAACCCTTACCTTGAAATATAGTCACTATAAGGACTTCAAGCTTGAGAAAACAATTTGTGGCACCTCGGATATTCACTTTCACAGCGTTTTATAAACATTCGTCTACTGAACGGCCGGCGTTATCGTAACGGTCAAACTAACTGAATGACATACTACCGAATAGCTCTCTGCTCTATTTGTCACTCGTGTTTCACTAAAATTCATAGAGATGTCGTTGTTATCGACCATGTTACTTTCGACACCTGTTACAATTGACACCGGTCTCCCCTACCTATAGGTATAAGTTTTTCATTAAAAAACTGACCTTGCTCGATTGGCTTGAAATTGAATAGTGAAGATTTCATTTTCATTTTTTGCAATTGTGAAGCTACAGTTCCACCGGAGAAACATTGAGGAACATTTTTGTTTCTTTTGCTTGTTTCCGTAAATGTCCCAAAATGTTCCTCAAGCTACAGTTCCACCGGAGAAACATTGAGGAACATTTTTGTTTCTATTGCTTGTTTCCGTAAATGTCCCAAAATGTTCCTTAAGCTACAGTTCCACCGGAGAAACATTGAGGAACATTTTTGTTTCTATTGCCTGTTTCCGTAAATGTCCCAAAATGTTCCTTAAGCTACAGTTCCACCGGAGGAACAATGAAGAACATTGTAGGAACATTTTTGTTGCTGTTACGTGTTTCCGAAAATAATCCAAATTATTCCTAAATGTTCCTCAAAATTTCTTTAAGTTTCGGCAACAAATGTTGACTGTTTCTACTTGTCATCCTTCAAGCTACGATTCAACCGGAGAAACATTTTTGTTGCTGTTGAGTGTTTCCGTAAATATTCCAAAATGTTCCTTAAATTTCTTTATTTTTCGGCAACAAATATTGAATGTTCCGACTTGTCGCCGGTTTCCATTCTGAGCGGTAAACTTCAAAAGAAAATAGGAAACATTCGTGAAAAAATCCGTGTTGCTATCATAGTGGAAACGTATCGAGAACGCAATTAGTAAGCATTCGTGTCGCAGATTTTCAGTGTACAGTAAAGTAAGAAAACGAATAAATATATAGCTACGTTTCCACCGGAGGAACATTGTGGAACAATGTGTTGCTGTTGCTTGTTTCCGTAAATGTTCCAAAATGTTCCTTAAAATTTCTTTATGTTTCGGCAACAAATGTTGATTGTTTCTACTAAACAATATGCAACTCGTCATCATTATCAATTAGCCCACTTGCGTCCACTGCTGAACATAGGCCTCCCTCAGAACGTTCCATCGTCTTCGACCCTGTGCTGCACTCCAGTTCCCTTCTATCCTTTTAAGGTCGTCAGTCCACCTCGTTGGTGGACGCCCTCTACTTCGAAAGTCTTCTTGGCGGGGTCTCCACTCTAGAATTTTTCTTAGTCTCGCTACATGGTCAACCCAATTCCACTTTAGCGTTGTAATTATATCCATCGCGTTGGTCACACCAGAGAGCGCAATCTCCCATTGGGTATTCTATCTCTTAAGGAAAAGCCCAGCATCGCCCTCTCCATCCTCCTCTGCGCTACTCGTATTTTTTCAGCAGATTTACTTGTTAGTGTTAAAGTTTCTGCTCCATCGCGTTGGTCACACCAGAGATTTGGCGCAATCTCCCATTGGGTATTCTATCTCTTAAGGAAAAGCCCAGCATCGCCCTCTCCATCCTGCTCTGGGCTACTCGTATTTTTTCAGCAGATTTACCTGTTAGTGTTAAAGTTTCTGCTCCATAGCTAAGAACGCTGAGGACACACTGGTCGAATACTTTTCTCTTCAGGCGGACTGGTATGCTTGACCTGAGGATATGACTGAGCATCCCAAAAGCTGCCCATGCAAGCCCTATTCGTCTGGTTATTTCGCAGGTTTGGTTGTCCCTTCCTATACGAATTTCATGCCCTAGATATTTATAAGATATTAATATGCAACTATTAACAATTTTAGTTGCTTCAGTGGAAACAAGAAATTTACGTATGTTGCCATAAGTTTCTACCTATGGCAACAAAGAGAAACATTCAGCAACAAAATGTTCCTTCGGTGGAACTGTTGCTCCGTTGCTCCATACAAGTTATTACAATTACAGAAGGTCGTACAGAACTTCTACGGTTCCCAGTTTAAATATAGGTATCACGGGCCCCCTTTCTTTACTATTTTTAAATTATTTCAGGCAAATGAAATAATAGCCTAATAGTTGTATTTTCACCGAAAATATTGCAGCGTATCGAAAGTCAATAGTCAGGTGGGGAAATAGTTTTTTATCCATTTTAGACCTTCTAGAGAGATTTTTTATGTCTGATATCTACCTATATATTTTCCCAATATCTATTGGCATCTCCAGCGGCAGCATCGAACGAAATGCGCTGTATTTTGCTATCAGGGGTTGTTTTCAAAGCAGAATGAAATCATAAAAATTTGGGTAATTTTCTTGCACCGCCACCATTTCAATGTAGATATTTGTGTTTTCATTGATATATTTCTTCAAAGTACATATTTGCATCTCCAGCGGCTCTAATCAAACCAAATTAGCTGAATAACTAATAGCTAAAATAACTTCCTCAAAACTCAGAGTTTTGCTCTTAAATTCAAAAAACTGTGGCAGTATTCCCACAGGGTATTGCATACATCCACACCCTCCACACCCCTTGTTTCCAAAATCTGATCGCTGTAGTTAGAAGAAATCAGTTGAATCTAACTATCTAATATGTTTTTTTTCTTAATCATCATGTAAAAGATTCGAGTAAGCATTTGAATAAGTTAGATTACTGGTAACCAACAACTTGCTGACATTTCATTTGGATATCGAACTGGTTTTCTATCTAATTTTGATAAGAGTGTTATCGTGAAGACTCCATTTGCCGCCGGCGTATCTATCATTTCAACAGATCTCAAATTTGCAGCTGATGCGAATCTCCATACTAGAATGTCGAATAAATAGAAATAATGAGTAAGCTACTATCGCAGATGAACTGTCACTTATCAATCATATGAAGTTAGATAATAATTCAATTAATTGTGATGTTTTGTAGGTAGGAGGTATTCCGCATGGATCCAAAGTTGATGCGCTTCATTGTTATTTTTCTGAACAAACGGCTTCTATTTTGTAACAACTTGAAAAACTATAGGTAAAACAAGTTTAATCAAAATATGGGTTTATATTTCGATCGATAATTTGAATCTTGAAATGCATGTATCGTGTCGTTTATACGGAAACAAAAAAAAAATGATAAGAAAACAGAAAGGGAGAACAGCTTCACCTCTAATTATTGTGAGTAGGTACGTTAGCAACAATGATGGTGTAGCACAGGAATATCGAGGAGGAAAGCAGATTTTATTCGTTTTAACGAATTATCAAAAATAAGATAGAAATAAAGGGTTTTCAATTTATTACAATAGTCCACTCTGTTTTATCGATCCAAAAAATGGTTACCAGGCTTGAGAAAATGTTGATAAGGAAGCTGCAGGTGTGTGGGGTAGTGTAATAATTTATAAGAATTTTCAAGAGACAACAAACAATAGAATTAACGAGAATAAGAAAGAAATACAGGATTTTCAATTTATTACAATATCCCATTCGATACAAAAAAAGGTCAGCACGATTGAGAAAATTATAAAAAAGAAGCAGCAAGTGAGTGGGGTAGTGTAATAATTGATAAGAATTTTCACGAGACGAAAAATTATAGAATTATCGAGAATAAGATAGAAATACAGGGTTTTCAATTTATTACTATAGCCCACTCGGTTTTATCGATCCAAGAAATGGTTAGCAGGATTGAAAAAATGTTGAGAAAGAAGCTGCAGGGGTGTGAGGTAGTGTAATAATTGATAAGAATTTTCAAGAGACAAAAAATCATAGAATTATCGAAAATAAGATAGAAATACAGGGTTTTCAATTTATTACACTACCCCACACACCGGCAGCTCATTTCTTAACATTTTGCGAATGCTGGTAACAATTTTTTAGATCGATAAAACCGAGTGGGCTATTGTAATAAATTGAAAACCCTGTATTTCTATCTTATTTTCGATAATTCTATAATTTTTTGTCTCGTGAAAATTCTTATCAATTATTACAATACCCCACTCATTTGCTTCTTATTTTATATTATTTTCTCAATCGTACTGGCCTATTTTCATATCGAAAAAACCGAGTGTATCAATTATTAATCTACCTCACTCACCTGCAGCTCCTTTTTTATTATTTTCTAAATCGTGCTGACCTTCTTTTGAATCGATATAACTGAGTGGGCTATTGTAATAAATTGAAAACCCTGTATTTCTATCTTATTTTCGATAATTCTTGATTTTTTGTCTCTTGAAAATTCTCATCAATTATTACACTACCCCACACACCTACAGCTTCTTTCTCAACATTTCCTCAAGCCTGGTAACCATTTTTTGAATCGATATAACCGAGTGGGCTATAGTAATAAATTGAAAACCCATTATTTCTATCTTATTTTCGGTAATTCTATTGTTTTTTGTCTCTTGAAAACTCTTATCAATTATTACACTACCCCACACACCTGCAGCTTCTTTCTCAACATTTTCTCAATCCTGGTAACCATTTATTGGATCGAAAAAACCGAGTGGGCTATAGTAATATATTGAAAACCCTGTATTTCTATCTTATTTTCGATAATTCTATAATTTTTTGTCTCGTGAAAATTCTTTTTCACATATCCAATCATCTTCATTCATACTATAACTAGGTATAAAAAATTTAAAATGCGTGAGCAGCAGAGCACCATCACTGCGATAGCATTTTTTCCTAATTTTTGTTCGTTTCTATATACCTTCAAATTCTCAACTCCATAAGTCTGAGGAGATTAATGAAACAGCAAAAACCCACGAAAAAACATATAATCTCTACATTCAAATAGGGGCGCCCAAAGAATAACTCCTTAATACCAACCCAATCCAAGTTGCAAATTTGAACCCTCTAATTCAATCTGCAGAAGCTATGGAGCTACGCAAGCCCATAAAAAATGGTAGCGATTAGAAAAAAAATGTACACCACCAAGAGGCACTTCTGTAACTACAACTTGATGAACATATAAATTCTCATCCTTTTACTCTATTTGGAGGAGTTTTAGTATGCCAAAATTCTTCAAAAATCAGATTTCGAAAATATTGTTCATGAATAATATCAACATATTTTGCCACTGGTTCAAAAATCTGCACTGATACACTCCCGACACTCTTTCTGCAAAGTTTAGAAATACCAAAACTTCATCCAAATTTTGATACTTTCTGAGGGTCTGCCTCAAGAGTAACCCCAGACACCTACCAAATTTGAGCTCATTTGGTCTAATGGGAGCTGCAGATGCCAAAATGTACTGGTAAAAGAAATCAAAACTTCGTAGTCTAGGAGGTCTAAGAAGGATATGAAAACTTCACTGTTGACTTTCTATACTGTGCCAGAGTCTATTATTTCCGGGGAAAATATGACTAGTAAGAAAATGGCAAATATTAAGAAATATGTGGCTTACATCAGTGTTGTATACTTAAAGCTCAATTGATATGGAAAAACTATATTTCACGTTTTTGCATGACACGAAAAACGGTGCATTTTTGATATGTTGAAGGTAGGTAAAGGATTAATTTACCGCTAAATTATAAATGAAGATTTTTATTCAACCTCCATAATGTGTCATTCGGAAACACATCTAACTACGACTAAAACTATTGCCTATTGATATTCAAGAATGACGAAATTCATCTTTATTCATAAAGAACTAGTTGTCGTGCCCACGATTTTGGAACTCGGTGATCATTAAATGGTAATAAATAACTCGGCACCGGCTTCCAAAATCATCGATAGTTTTATGATTCTCCGGTTTGAAATTTTGGTTGATTCACAAGTTCGCCATGAATTATTAATACTGTTTTATTTATGGTGAAATTGTTATTGAATCAAGGTGAGGAAGGGAAACCTTTATGTTTTTTTTTTGTTTTTATGCCGGACCAACACTGGACCTTGCCTTCTAACCATTATTCGACTTTCACGATCAATAAAAAGCACGTTACCTACCTGAAACTGAAATAATACGAAATGTTGACTATAACAAAAAAAAATTATGTTCGCCTCCGGTGTAGTTTTGCTTTCTGCGCAATTTATACGTTTGAATAGTTTTTAAAAAAAGGGGATGGTGGGACACAGGCGAGTTTTTCGCATATGTTCCACCATCTCCCCTCATGAAGTTGTAAACTATGTAGGGGAGACCGGGGCTAGTTGTTACAATTTTGATTTGAACTTGTCCTACTACTAAATGATAAAAGTAACAGATATAATTTTTGTAGCCCTTTATTTGTTACAGTTTTGTGTTTATTATGAATGGAACAATTAATTCTAATATAAAATTGAAACCTAAAAAATAATTGTTTTTTGGCATATTGCACGATGTAACAACTTACCCCGTTTTGGGGTAAGTTGTTACTAAGTTGGGGTAAATTGTTACACAATACTTTACACTTAATACATGGATTATATACCTTCAGGCCAGTTCGTCATTTGAATTAAAATTGATGCAGACGAAAAATGGACTACCGTCAGTACAATCTGAGTGAGCCCAGTTAATACACCTAGTAGACTGTACCCATTGTTCTTTTGGTCGAGAATTTTCGAACGATTCTCCACAAAATGAACAGAACGTTTCCTCGTTTTCGGAGTCGCTTTCAGTAGATGACCTATCTTGGAGAGCAACCTTTTTTTTTATTTAACCAGTGTCCTAGTTTTTTGAAATATATCTTTTCTTGCTTGTTGTGCATCCTTCCTTGATTTTTTAGTTCTTCGCTGTTCTTCCTCAAGCTCAAGTTCCTTATTGTTTGGTGTGTCGGTCCAAATTGTTGTTTCTCTTTGCTTACGTCCTCCTTTTTTTATATTTTTTCTCTCTGCGGCTTTACGAGTGGGCGTACTAAAATAAACGATTGGTTGTACATCGCTGCTATCTTCCAGTATTACATACACATCCTGGGGAATGTTTCCTCGTTGTGTTTTTCTTTTGTAGTTCCTCATATTAACGCTGAAATCAAAAACAATACCATGAAATTGATTTTAATTCATATATTAGTTATGAACTATGTTTCTTAGGGCTAAAACCAAAGAAACCTACCTGCATAACACCTGAAAAAGTTGAATGTGGTAAGTTGTTACATCGTAACAACCTGCCTGGTACGTTGTATCAACTTACCCCGAGGCACATGTTTTTACAAATGCATTGTAAAATATTTTACTGTTAAAACTATATAACTGAATTATACATACAATGAAAGCTTATACTCTGTTGATTACATCTACCAAATTTTATAAAATTGCTACATTTAATAATGAAGATAAACAAACTTACCTGAGAAATTGAAATCTTACAAAAACACGACAAAATCATAAATTTGGCTCCAACTATCACAATACCCAACTCAGGACGGCCATATAACAACTGATCATAAACTAAAAAAAAAAAGGAAACACACGTGTTTCATTCCTCCCTGAAGTATGTGTCAGGGAGGCGGGCAGCTTGAGTTTGGGATTAACTCCTTCAGCCAGATCAGAGGATACACTTGTATGTACAAGTGCATTAAGGATAGGTGAGACGGGATATTTATGGAACATAGGAAGTGTGGGTAGTGTTCAGAGGATTAATACTGGCCCAGCATACGCCTTATAAGTTTGCGAGCAGTGACTTCCATTACCATAAGGAAACCTCTGAGAAAAACTCATGGCAGACCAGTCGGCCCCGGGGTTTGAACCCGAGACCTCCCAAATACTAGCCAGCGTACCTAACATACTCGACTAACTAGCTTGGTGATCATAAACTATCTTCCTGGCGACTGATATACATTTAGAGAATAGCGGTAACGCCCGAAGATGACC
Source organism: Cynegetis impunctata (assembly GCA_030704885.1). NCBI lineage: Eukaryota > Metazoa > Arthropoda > Insecta > Coleoptera > Coccinellidae > Cynegetis > Cynegetis impunctata. The sequence goes on from JARQZK010000044.1 coordinate 605,303, forward strand.
GAAAGAATCGGTTGTAACAACCTGCCCCTGTAACACCTAGCCCCGGTCTCCCCTACATTAGGGGACATCTATTAATTACGTGAGGTGTTTAGGGACGGGAGGAGGGGGTCGAGGAAAATCTCACTCAATCTCACGTGGGGGAGGGGTGGTCTCACTAAAATATAGCTAAATCATTCATAAAAATATTCATCGCGGTTTAATTATGCACTCATGGAAGAATTAATTGACTATAAATAAATTCATTTGGTTGAAAACAATTTATTCATTTATTATATATGAACAAGTATGTTTCTAACATTATTCGTTAACTATTGATAAATATTTATTAACAGTGAATACGATGTGAACATTATTCATAAAAAAATGCCATAATAATAATTATAATAAACATACGATGCAATAATAATTTTCACTGAAAAAAACTGTGACTTATTATTAACTTAATTTTGTTCACATTTTTATAAAATATTACTGATTTAATTGAACTAATAGAATTAGAACAGATTAACTCATTCATATAACAAATATGCATTTTTTTAAAAAGAGGGGATCGAGCAAAAACTCACGAAATCTCACTAAGGGAGGAAGGGGAGTCAAAAAATGGCCAAAATTATCTCACGTAATTGCTGGATGCCCCCTTACCCAGTAAATTTACACCATCCTTATCATACCCGGGATTCGAACCCCGTATAAATTCCTCCTTAAATGAAATAAATTTATTTTTGTGGTTTCCCTCACCATCTAATATTAACTGAAGCCTCAAAAAATCTCTACAATTCATAAAAGTATTATTAATTTAAATCTTTCGACACTTTTGAGGAAGTTACGAATTTCGTGATGAACCGTTAACTGTTCAATAAAGTCGATATATATATATATATATATATATATATATATATATATATATATATATATATATATATATATATATATATATACATCAGTAGCGTAACTAGGGAAGTTGCCGCCCGGGGAAGATGTCTTACTGGCGACCTCCTTACCCCACCGTACAAAACATATATTTTTTTTTAATTTCTGTTTGGTTTTGTTGCTAAATAAAGGCAAAAGATGTTACCCTTGACGATGAAGCAAGTCTTCAGAAATAATACGAAAAATGAAAAACTTTCAAGAGTTATTGCTATACAATCTGGTTGTCACTGTCAAGCATCTCAACATAATACCTAAGTAGAATTTACAAAGAGTGAGATGAAATTTTTTGTATTTATATAAGAAAAGGTGGCATAACATTGTTCTATATTGCTTTAGAAAAAATCCTTGAATATACATCACACATTCTAAATAAAAGATCCCGAATTAAATGAAAATAATGCTTACTCAGTAAAATATACATTCTGATGAGATTTATGCCAAAAAAATTCAACAGTGCAGTTTTATCAATTTGCTGTGGTATGTGGTCATAAATTAGACCGCCTTTTCTCAATCCCCGTACTAATTGCTTCCATTTCAAAAATGTTGCGTGATGTGCAGGGCTGCATGGTCTTGGATTCGTGGGATTTAACAAAAGGGTTCTTCGTTCTTTGATTTAAATCACAAATCAGAATTCAAATGTTAGTTTGTATCAATTGATTAAATATAAGAAACACAAAATAAAGCTGACGCTTCTGGCGCCCCTCAAGCTTGTGGCGCCCGGGGCGTCGCCGCCCTTGCCTCCCTTTGTTACGCCAAACTATATATATATATATATATATATATATATATATATATATATATATATATATATATATATATTTATATATTATATATATATATATATATATATATATATATATATATATATATATATATATATATATATATATATATATATAATCTTTTGATAATTATTAGCAATAACAGGCTTGTTGAATCTAAAAAAACTCGATTTTGTTTGGAAGGGAACCACAGAAACCTTCACCCACGTAATGTACAAAATAGGTTTAAAATATTTGATTGTTGTCTTTAAAAAGACATTACTTGTGGTTCCCTTCCCATCTAATATCAACGGACCTGTCTGTTGATATTGGACTAAATAGCACGTAATTAATAGCTGAAGACGGCCACAGCCGCAATGAGAAACTTTTGAAAATAAGATAAATAGTACCCTATTCTTTGACTTTTCAAAATCAAAATAATTTGAACCTATTTCGAACATTACGTAGGTAAAGGTTTCTGTGGTTTCCCATACCATCTAATAATAACAGATTTGAATGTTAATATTGGACTGAATAGCACGTAATAAATAACAAAGAACAGCCACAGCCGAAAAAAATTTTAGTGAAACATAGTAGTCTTTTTCTATTCAAATTTTTTCAAATCAATAAATGTCAAAGAAATTTCAATTTTTTCAAAAGTTTTGATAAAGCCACGAATGTCGTGGCGAAACGTCAACTTTTTAATAAAATCTAGTTTTTAGAGATTCAACAAGCCTGTTATTGCTAATAATTATCAAAAGATTAGAAATAGTTCACAGGCAACAACAATTCGAATGAATAAATACATATATATTTACCTTGTTCTTATTTTAATGTTAAAATCTAGATGAATCCTTAGAAGACACTTCGTTATTTAGTACAGTGGAAACAATAAAATGTTAGTATTATGCAAAGGCTAAAACCACTGACTGTCAGATTGAATAGCTTTCTTACTAACCATATTCGTTATATTAGAACTCCTTGGACTATACTATAGTATCAAAATAATCAGCAGTTAAATATTTATTCCTATAACAAATATATTTTTTCTCAAATGTTTGTTTTTTCTTTAGGTTGAGTACTTTTGGGAATACTGTCGTAACATTTCTCCAGAACTTATATATCAAATAATAAATAATATTATTTGCCACATTAACACTTTACCAACAGAAATCAAATCGTTATTGTATTATGAACGAACTTTCGTTTCAAAGGTGTATAATGTACTAAGACTAAAGAGAAAATGATTATATTATTTAATTCTAACAAAGTATTTAAAATTAAATAAATTCAGTCTAAAATTATTTGTATAACGTTAGTTACATTTAGAACATTCTGTATAATATAAATACAAAATCCGTTAATTCCAATGATTCAAGACAAAAAAAAAGCAACCATCACGAAAAATACCTATACTAAAGAAACATGCACTAGATAAGAATGTTGTAAACTAAAACCATTATTGACCAAAGTTAAACGTCTATAAATGAAATAAAAATAACATGAGTGACATCTCGAGAATTTCCTGAAACTCATGTGACTAAACATCGTTACGACCCAAAAATTCCCTGTAATAAATACTTTTCTTATCAGAGTTTCCATATTTGCAGTTCTAGTTTGGTTTCAGTGTCGGCGCTTTTTAACTTGTCACATGCCGAATTCAAACATCGTTTTCTGGAAATATGAGTGATAAAGTAGATGCAAACATATTTATTTGTTTTAGACTTTCTACACCCACATTCTGCTATATTGGACTAGTCATTCGTATGGTTTATAAAAGATTAAATCCATATATCTATGTATAAATTTTCATTGCCTTTGTTCAATCAAAACTATTTTTTCGCTTCAAACTTTCATTTCTTCTCGAATATTCGATAAACCTCATAATATTTCAAATGAAAAATTAAGTTTAAGTTTAGGTTTATGCATGTGGCGTCCAAAAATGATTGCGTATTCAAACTGGGTCTTATTCATTACTTTTTAATATTTCAATGATGGAATGCTTAGCATAAGTTTTGGTAGGTTTTTTTTTCCGTGGCATATTTTATACCTGCCATTTTTTCAGTATTAAATTTCAATGTTCAAAAGATAAGATATATATATATATATATATATATATATATATATATATATATATATATATATATATATATATATATATATATATATAATATATATATATATATATATATATATATATTATATATATATATATATATATATATATATATATGTATATTATATATATATATATATATATATATATATATATATATATTATATATATATATATATATATATATATATAAATATACAGGGCGTTCCAACGAAAACTTGACCCCCCCTGTGTAAGTCAGAAACGGGCGTGTGATCGAAAATTACCAAGAAGACCTCAATTTTTATTTCTAGGAGGACTAATTCTAATATGGTAATCATACCCGAAACTTCATCCCCTTGCGGTCAGCAACTACCCCCATATTTTTTTCAATGGCATGGGGGGTCGAGTGATATATCATTTGAAAGGTCTTTTGTCCCTCTATCACCTCTGTATTTTTTTTAGAAATTGGTTCATTTGTTATTGGGAAATTAAATGTTGAACGTTTTATTTAAGAAAAAACAGAAAATTCGCTGTTTCTGTGTCTGAGGAAATCAACAACAAATTGTATCAATGGAAACAAAATCAACGGATACATTGTTCAAAATGACCTCCATTTACATACAATAATACAGTATACTTTCGCAAGCTTTCCTTACATTATTCAAGATGTCCGGAGTTAGTTTTTTCTGCACAAGTAGTTTTTTTTGAAGCTAGTTATCGCAGAACAAGAAGTAGATAGTTGGCCACCGTCACACTGATGCGAATTAATTATTCATTCATCGTTGGTTACTGTGTTCCAACATGGTTTATTCTACTGAAGAAAGAATAGAAATTGTCGCAACCTATTATCGAAATGATGAATCTGCTAAAGCTGCTGCAAGAATTTATAATATAAATCATCCAGACCACAACGTGAGCCATCAATACGTTAAACAGGCAATGGAAAAATTTCGAACTTCACGTTCTGTTCACAACAGAAATCATGAAGTATTCCGTCCTGTCATAAATGAGGGAGTTGAAGTTGCAGTTTTAGGACATGTACAAATGGATAATCGACAATCTATCAGACAAGTAGCTAGAGCGTCTGGTGTATCAGCTACTAGTGTTTTTCGGATTTTGAAAGCGTACAAATTCCACCTTTTCAAAATAAGGCTAGTTCAGGAATTGAACGAAGATGATCCTGATCGTCGAATCCAGTTTTGTGAGGAGTTCAGCGAGAAATTGACCAATAACCCAAACCTATTATACAATAAATGATTTTCAGACGAAAGTACTTTCTTGTTGAATGGTGCAGTAAATAGACATAATTGTCGTTACTGGAGCGATGTGAATCATTTGGTGATGGAAACACATTCACAAACTCTAAAAAAATTATGTTTGATTAATGTTTGGGCCGGCATTCCTGGTAATCATAAAGTAGGACCATTCTTCATTGACGGTAATCTCAATGGAGAGACATACTTGAATCTGTTACAAGAATGTGTAGATCCTATGATTACACAAATTTTAGAAAATGATGACAATTTATTAGAAAATGAAATAACATTCCAGCAGGATGGTGCAACAGCAGGGGTCCAGTGGAGTGGCCAGCTAGATCACCTGATCTCACACCGATGGACTTCATTCTGTGGGGATACCTGAAGTCGAAAGTTTACTCTACTAAGCCTACAAATCTAGAAGAGCTGCGACAGAGAATTATTCGGGAATGCCGATTGCTGACTCCGGACATCTTGAATAATGTAAGGAACGCTTTCGAAAGTAGACTGTTTTATTGTATGGAACTAAGTGGAGGTCATTTTGAACAATTTATCCGTTGATTTTGTTTCCCTTCGGAGAATAATACTGGTCCAGCATTCGCCTTGTAAGTATGCAAGCAGTGATTTACTTAACGCCATGAGGAAACCTCTGAAAGAAACTCATGACCAGTCGGCCCCGGGGTTCGAATACGGGATATCCCAAATACTAGCCAGCATACCTAAATACCTACTTGGCCAACTAGCTTGGTGCAACATATCATATCCCTTGAAAATATATAATACACAACTATGCTACACAATGAATAACCTAATTAGAAAAATTCAACATTAATTTTAAAGTAATACCTTCACCCTTCACAAGTCGAGAAACAGATGTTGTTTATAGTAGCTCTAAGAAATCTGTGAAAAATTATACCTACATCGGAAGTTTTTTCACTCGATGGTCTACACTCCCTCTCGGTCACGAATTAAAACTATTGGAGCGAAAAATCCGAAATTTACTGTAATGCAACTTATGATTTTTAGAAAATTTTTGATGTTAAATTCAGATTTTGAAAATGCTCCGTTTGGGCACTATGACATGTCCGCAATTGAGGACATCATGAACTGATGGAGGGAAAAAAAATTCAGAAATATTTTAAAAATGGTAAAATATCAATATGTTTCATTGTTTATTTTATTAAATATATTCATATTATTTTTGCGTCCATTTTCGAAGTGTATAAAATTTTACTTTTGCAGAATTAAAATAAAAGTGCTGTTTTATTCACCCAGATGTTGCCTTTACCTCAAGTTCACAATGTCCTCAAACTAGTACGCCACACTTTCAAAAATCGCTGATTACAATATGCACAAAAATCACCTACCGCAATTGCTTTGGAACAAGTCTACACTTATTTTGAACGTAAACAAACAGTTTTCAAACACATGGTCTAACGTATTTAGCCAACAAAAAAATAAACAGTAGAGCGCTACACTGCTGTCATAGCTACCCTACGGAAACCTATATTTCAAATGCATGAATATTTTTTTCGTCAGCTTGTAGATGGCAGCATATATATATTCATTTGGAAGAATCTGATGTCCTCAACTTAGGACCATATGACAGAGAAGTAAGAGCAAGCGGTAATTCATAGGAAAAAATCCAAAGTAGGTTGTCCTCAACTGAGGACAAGGTGAGCGAGAGGGTTAACTCCGATTCCGAACGGCTCATAGACTCGTCCACAATGTATTCAATTTTTAAATGAACCACTGAAACTCATAAACATACACAAACGTCCATATTCTCACCCAGGACTCGAACCCAGCCCACCTGCTTCACAAACGGTCAAGCAAAGAAGTTGTTTCGAAACTAGTCCCAATAGAAATGATAATCATCATACAAAATTCATTACCAAATCTCTTACGACACAAACTTTTAACAAAAATGAGCATTTATTAACAAACTGTGATTAATCTGTTGGACCACCTTGGATTTTCGAAATACGCCCAGTTTTCGACGTAGGTGGTAAAGGCGCTGCGAAAAATCTCTCTTCTCATTTATTGAGAAACGTTCCGACTAACAGTAAATAATCGAAAATTGTCCAAGATCAGATAAACGCTTTCAAAAATCAATCTCCGCAGAAGTAACGTATCAGATGACATAGACCAGCCGTATCATCATGAGGCTAATAAAAATGTGCATTTTTGTCAACCTTAGAAACTCTGTAATAATTCACTAGATTTTATTGAGGTGTCAAATTACCGCCTGCTTCAGAAGGCCATGATCTTTGAATTTGTCTAGAGAATAGATTGTTTGACGAATTAATTAGCCTGGAAACTGTACAGATATCCAATATGATGACACAAAAAATTCAGTGTGAAATTACTTGGCATAAAGGTACCTGGTACCTCATCAATATTGGTTTGGTTTGGAAGCACAACTTCATTTCCTACTGTTAGTACCTACCTATAGATTTGAGTTGTCTTAAAATAATAAAATTGTGAAGTTATTTGTAAGTATACAGCTATAAAAATATTTATCTACAACCGTGCGTAAATTATGTTTTTACACACCCATATTAGTGCGGTAACTATTACTTTAACGCACTAGTGCGGTAAAAATCAGTTTAACGCACTAGTTCGGTAAAAATCATTTTGACGCACTAGTGCGGTGAAAAATTATTAAACAAATTTTTGTTGAATTTTTATTGAAATGATAATTATTGGCAATTTTAAATTAACACACAAACATAACTTAAAAACTTAACAACTTTGAATAATAGCTCCAAAGCGACTTTCTTTCCTTGAACTTATCTTCAAAATAGGCAATTATTACATCTTCATTAATGTTATCCACTTTTTTATGGGAGCACCATTCGATTAACATATCATAGGCCTTTTCGTAGCGAATTCCGGATTTCTGTGGTAGCAAGTTCGCCGTAGCAGCTTCAACTAGCCGTGAAATCTCCATATTTTCGACTGACATTTTGACTAACAACTTCAAAGTGGCGTTGCTTTTTTTTGTCGCTGTGACATCTCAATTTTCATAACAATAAATAAAGTTGAAACATTGCTGGTGACCAAGTTGGGAAATTTTAGACTATAATTAATTTGTATTTAAACAAAACGAACGGTTGTAGATAAAATAATATACATAACTCGCGTGGTAAAGGTTTTTAGCACACTTAAGTGAATGAAAAGACTCGCCTGCGGCTCGTTTTTCAAACTTAGCGTGTGCTAAAAACCTAGTTACCACACTTATTATGTAATATACTATTTTTAACTTTCAGTTACTCTATGTAGTGTGAAATTATTTAAAACCGCATCGATATTGGTTTGGTTTGGTTGCACAACTTCATTTCCTTACTGTTAGTACCTATAGATTTCAGTTGTCTTGAAATAATGAAAGTTGTAAGTACAGCAATAAAAATATTTATTAACTTGTAATTACTCTGTGTAGTGTGAAATTATTTAAAACCGTATCAATATTGGTTAGGTTTGGTAGCACAACTTTATTTCCTACTGTTTGTACCTAACTATAGATTTCAGTTTTCTTAAAATAATAAAATTGTGTACTTTTAGTTACTGTATGTAATATGAAATTATTTAAAACCGTATGGATTGATTTGGAAGCACATTTTAATATGTCACTGTCAGTATAAATTTAAATCGTTTCAAATTAATTAAATGATTGAAGTCCATCATTATTTTTATAAGTATAGTAATGAAAATGTTCTTCTTAGTCATATTAACTTTATTTAGTGTGCTATTACATAAAACATTAGCGCAGCGATGTTAGTTTCATTTGGAAGCATTATTTGTAAATCTCACTGTACTTAGGTACCTACTTAGATTTTAATCGACTTCAAGTGATAAAATGATTGGGTTAGTTATTGTGTTTTGATTCATCTTGTTCGTAAAAAAAAATTAAATCTGTATATATTGTACCCCAATGTTTTGTGTCAGTTTTATCATTTATGAGTTTCATTAAATTTTTTCGAATATGTAGGATTTCTAAAATTTCTCGGCAATCTTTCTTTATTAGTTAAATTTTGTTGCAATTATGATTCCCATTATTAGTATGTTTGATTAGTGCTGTAGTTTGTGTTTTTTGCATATTTTTTGCTTTCGATCTTTCCTTTAAGTATATAAATATATATATATATATATATATATATATATATATATATATATATATATATATATATATAAATGTACCTGATATATTGGGTCAATTTAATTTTTATGTACCCCCCCGCAACCTTCGTCATAATGTTTATGATTTTCAACCTAACAATTGTCGTCAGGGAGATAAAGAGAGAATTATTGATAGAATATTTATGTTATGTAATAAAATCGAAGACTGGTTTGATCCAAATACACTTTCGTTGTACAAAATAAAAAATTTATCAAAATCATTGTTTAAATTTGATTGAATTGAATAACTTAATATTTTTTTATGTAATCAAGTTGTATTTTTGTAGGCTTCTAGCCATAAACACATTGTAATTTTTAATGTATGGGGCTTGCCCCGTGAATAAAGATGAATAAATAAATAAATAAAATATATATATATATATATATATATATATATATATATATATATATATATATATATATATATATATATATATATATATATTTATATGTATATAATATATATATACATATATATATATTAATATTATATATATATATATACTATATATATATATATATATATATATATATATATATATATATATATATATATATATATATATATATATATATATATATATATTTTATATAATATATATATATATATATATATATATATATATATATATATATATATATATATATATATATATTTATATATATATATATATATATATATATATGTATATGTGTGTGTATGTATATTTATATTATTTATATGTATATATAGCTGCAGTGTCACTCAAATTTAATACAAGATTGCGAATGTGTTTTACCTGCTACCCAGCAAAATGTTTCACAAAATTCATTTTTACAAAAACTATACATCTGATTTTCATAATCTAACACATAAAAGTCTTCATCTTGAAAAATAACTAACAATTTATATATATATATATATATATATATATATATATATATATATATATATATATATATATATATATATATATATATATATAATCATAGCACTGTTCGCAACAGGAATCTCTTGGCCACTATCTATACTCTTTAGAGATATAAAGCCTTGGATTCGGTAGAGAAAAAAATGTTCACAGTAATTCAGAATTGAAAAGATATAACAAATTAACTACAGGAGGTCTACAAGTGGTCGTTGTAACGTTTTCATTAAGGTATTACATGTTTACAAATTAAAATTAAACTAGCCGATAATACCTACTATTAGGTACCTGCTACGAAACTGCAGTTGCAAACATTTAAATGAAAATGGTGATAAAAACAAATTATATTGTTTCTAATTTATAGTTGAAATGTATTATCACAAAGTAACGGACAAACTCATTCAATAACTGATAACAAATTAATAATTCATATCAAAAGTTATTACGGGGATATTTCTATTAGGTATATAAAATTTTCTACATCAGATACAGCATCTCAGAAACTGCGTTCAAGAATAAATTATCCTGATTACCGGGCTATAATAATTAGGTAATCACATCTGCAAAAGAAACTCGCTACCGCTACTCTTGCTTTCGGCCGCGATCTCCGATTCAAAATTCTTGTGCCTTATGACTAAAATACCAGAGATAAGATCTATATCCGTTTGCTATGGGAACGCAGAGTTATATTATATGATTCAATATCTGATTCATAACCATGACGGGAGGCCCCCAAGAGATGTTCAAGTCCGGTTACTTGGCAACTTTACAACATGAGTTTGGTATTTCTACAGGTCGATAATATGAATATAGTTTCTTCGTTTCACCTCACCGATTTGTGGTTACTGTAATATCGAAGTTTTTCGCAGATATCAAGGATGCTATGAAGATGTTCCTGCGATTGTGTGGTTTGCCCTTTGATCATTATTAATCAAATATCGTCATATGTATAAGTATTTTCATCTCAATCAATTGTGCAGTGTTTGGTTATTATTGAAATTCAATTAAGTTTTTTAATGAGTTGTTTGATGTGTAATTCGTCGAGGATACGATGGAAAAGTTCACGACTGAATTAATTAATATGGGTTTCTAGTTTTTATATTAACGCTTATTTCTCAAGATAGTCTACGATATCATAATTATATATCCTTATTATAATAATTCATTAAGTCTTGTACGTTACGATCATAGGATACATGAATCATTACTCAGTCATTCTATTTTTTCAATTTTAACTTACATTCGAAGTGGAGTTTGAAAAAATTTATGTATTTTGTACACGTTTGGTATATGCAGAATTTAAATCCCTCAGGCATCACCTTTCATCTGCAAGATTTACACAGATTGAATTACTTATGTGATAAGTATGTAGGTATATGAAATCGACTATGGTCAACAATTGTGTTTTACATGAATTGATCGATATAGAAATATGTATATGGATATATTTATGTAGATATATATATATATATATATATATATATATATATATATATATAATAATAATAATATATAATTATCCTTTAGATATTACAGAAATATATAGGACATGTCAGTATACAAAATACAAAAAAGATAAAGAGATCGAAATATAACAAATATAAGTAGAGAAATATTCTTTAAAAATATAAAAAAAAAAAGTAGACAAAATTTTTTTATATTCCTTTTTGAACTACTCGGATTCAAAGTTCATTATCCGGTTTGGTAGGTGATTATACAGCTTTATACCTACATATGTCGGAGATAATTCAAACTTGGTTGTTCTGTGCAATGGAATACATATTGTGTTAGTATGTCGCGTTTCGTAACCGTGGAAACTGGAAAGTGTATCAAGATCCGACAGCTTTTGGCGAACCAATAACAAACAGTTCAAAATGTAGATACAAGGTAATGGTAAAATCTTGTGACGCTCACATATTGGACGACAGTTTTCATAAGGTTTCAAGTTGAAAATGAGGCGAGTTATTCTCTTCTGTGCAGCAAAAACTCGAACAGATCCAGATGAGCCAACCCATAGAACTGAATTGTAGCTAAGGTGACTGTAGACTAATGCGTAATGAATTGTAAGTAAGCTCTCCAGAGGAAGCATGTGTTTTAGGCGACTGACTGCAAAGAAAGATTTGTTGAGCTTCTTGAATAGTTGCTCGACATGACTGTCCCATTTGAGATTGCTATCAACATGAAGTCCCAGAAACCTTGCACTTGGTGTCGGCCTCAGTTGGCGGTCGTGAAACTTGACAACAAGTGGAACATCTGAGCTGAATTCACGTAGTTGAAAGTAGATTAATTCAGTTTTGGTGAGATTAAGCATGAGTGAGTTTCTGTAACACCAGTCCGAGAATCCCTGCGCCGAGTCTTTCACATTCCGTTGTCCTGAGCCGCATCAATACTCTTAGCCGATACGACGCAAGTGATGTGTCATCGGCGAATAGGGTGACTGAGTCAGTATTAACAAATTCAGGAACATCATTAACAAATAGTAAGTAATCTAAAGGACCCAAAACAGAACCCTGTGGAACTCCAATAGATACTGGATAGTTTCGAGATCTTCAATTTTTGTTTTCGACAAACAATGAACAGACAAGTAACTGGTGATCCATTCAAGAAAACCCCTCTAAACCGCCATACTGTACAGCTATTTTGTAATAAAATTGAATTGCAGACAATCGAATGCCTGTGATTCATCAAAGAACAGTCCCGCAACATATAGAGCCATCGTCCAAGCAGGTATAAATCAACCTCAAAGAATTGGCAAATACTACTTTGCGTTGATTTTCCAACGTAGAAACCATGTTGGCAGTTTAGATATTATAGAATATTTGTTCAATAATTTATCATTCTACTATGAACAATCCTCTCAAATACTTTTGATATAGTGCTCAGTAGAGAAATTGGTCGATAGTTAACAATGTCAGATGGATCATCCTTTTTGTGAATTGGTATAACTCTAGCCAATTTAAGACCCTCAGGAAATCGACCTGATATAACTGACTGGTTAAATAATGAGAAAAGGTGTGCAGAAATCTGAGAACTGATTGCTTTCAGATTTTTAGCAGAAAGGCCGTCAGGACCGGTACGCAGAATTGGTTTTCAAGCTTTTGATGACAGTAACGACCTCCTCTGGATCAATGGGATAAAAAAAGAAATTTTGATTCGACAAACCAGGACATGTACACGAGTTAGATCTACTGTTTCCAGAATATTTTTGTAAGTTGATAAGGCAAGAATTGGAGAAGTAGTGGCCAAATACTTCGGTAACCTGCGCAGGATCACTGATTTGACGCCCACCGACATTTAAATAGATATTATTTGTCGACTTCTTCATGTGACCAATTTCCTTGTTTACGAGGGACCAAACTGTTCTATTTTTGTTGTCAGATACATCTAATTTACTTTGGTAAAAACTCAACTTGCTGGTCTTGAGAAGTCTTCTATAATTACTTTTGGAATATATATATATATATATATATATATATATATATATATATATATATATATATATATATGTTTGGGCCACAAGGTCATTTTAGTTATATAGTATAAATTCGGAGAGTATCGGTTTGAATACTGTGCCATTGCGTTCGGGCAGATGTTTTCTTTTTTTTACGTTTTAGAAAAACTTTATCGTTTAGCGTGAAACCGAACACTTCACTTCAATTCGAGAATATCGTGGCATTCGGTAGTATTAGTATAGTACCTAATCAATAGAAAATTATAAGAAATTACCCTTAGATGTGATAGTAGTTTTCCATAAATCATTAGACATTCATCCT
>JARQZK010000045.1:0-15000 GCA_030704885.1 Cynegetis impunctata
TTCCGAAACTGCTGAAAAAAGTTGAACAAAAAAGCACTTGTTCACTAGACTATTTATATTAACTTCAGGGACCTACAGTTTAACGCCGGTTCCGAACGGCCAATGGGCTTGAATCTAAGTCATTACCCACCCCCCTCCCCTATAAATACGGCCACGCGACGATCGGCCCGTCAGTTGACTCTGAAGAGTAGGCAGGTTGAGACTTCAGAGTTGACAGGAAGCAGTACGGTTAGGGAGTAGGCAGGTTGAGACCACGCAATCGTATTGTTTCCGATTCCTCCTAATTCGATTCGTGGAGTAGGCAGATTGAGGCCACGTATCTGAGTTATCCCCTTCCAATTCTCCTGAAGATGGCTTCGCAAAAGGAGCCGAAACTTCGAGATTTTTCAAATCTTACGCGGTTCATTCCGAGAACCAAGTTTTTCATATATATATATATTAATATATATATATATATATATATATATATATATATATATATATTATATATATATATATAATATATATATATATATATATATATATATATATATATGATATATATTATATATATATATATATATATAACTAAATATATATACATATATATATATATATATATATATATATATATATTTATATATATATATATATATATATATATATCTATATATATATATATATATATATATATATATATATATATATATATATATATATATATATATATATATATATATATATATGTATATATATATATATATTGAAAAAATCCTGTTATCTACCGTACTGTAATTTCAATATATTAGGATATCAGGTAAGCGTTCTGTCGGGAAATTGAAACTTTTATTTTCTCATCAACTCAATATTTCGTCGCCATTTGTGACTTCATCAGGAGTAATACTATAATAAAAATAAATTACACGCAAAAAACAGGTCTAGAGTTTTGGAAAAATTGAAAAACAAACACAACATTCAACGGATGCACCACGACTGGGTGAGAATCAGCCTGACTAGTTTCGGTGCAATGCGAGTGTCAATCTTCGGTTTGTCACCTGGCGGAGGTAATCTATATATGATGTAAAATTTTGCAATGAATGTTGCTTAGTTGGCCCGTATCAGATTTATAATTCACACAATTTTTGTTTCTTTTTATATGACACTTTTCCAAAAATAATCTTTTTTTATAATTATCCTGATGGTCAATAACTTTTACGTTAGAAAAATCAAATGCATGTCCTGTACTTTTTTGGTGTTGAGTTTTTTCCGTTCGTTGTTTGAGCCATTGGTTTGTTTGGCCGATGTAAGTACCTTCACATTCTAAGCATGGTATTTCATAAATGACGTTGCTCTTGAGCATGGTTGGTGTTTTGTCCTTCAGTCTGGAAAATAATTGAGAGATTGTCACTCGGTTATAATTTGCAATTCTCAAATCAGGGACATGTCTGAACAGTGTCACTATTTTACGTGTTACCTGGTTTATGTTAGGTATCTTTCTGTATTTGATCGTCTGTCTATCTATATCTTCT
The DNA here is from genome assembly GCA_030704885.1 of Cynegetis impunctata. Taxonomy (NCBI): domain Eukaryota; kingdom Metazoa; phylum Arthropoda; class Insecta; order Coleoptera; family Coccinellidae; genus Cynegetis; species Cynegetis impunctata. Next base: position 1,509 of record JARQZK010000045.1, read on the forward strand.
TTGGGACCATCGTAGAAGTTAGAATTGTTTATCAGATTTTCCACTATATGTTTAGGATATCCGTTATTTATGAAGATTTCAATAAGTTTTTTTTAGGTTTTTTTGTATAAAAGTTTCATCACTTATATGTGATATTCTATTTTTCATTGCAATACCTGTATTGTATTTTTGATTCTTTGGAGTTGGAGTGAAAATTAAGAAATCTTCCGGATGCTGTTGGTTTTTTATACCAATCTAAGATAATATTACTGTCGTTTAGTCCGATTACTTTAGATCTAAAAAAGGTACACTCTGCTCTATTTCAGACTCCATTGTGAATGTAAACGGCTGTTGAACGAATTGAATATTTCCAGTGTCTCTTCCTCTCTCCCTGAGGGAATTGCGCAAATAATGTCGTCAACGTATTTCTAGATAAAAGGCAGTGCGTATGGTAGCCGAGGAAGGATATTTTTTAGAAGGTGATCCAACGCCAATTTTGCTAGAATATTGCTAATAGGGGATCCCATATGCGTAACAAAAACCTGTCTATAATGACTATTGTTAAAACTAAAGAATGTGTTGTTGAATATAAACAACGTATCAACCAACATAAAAGCGACTGTCGCTTAGAAAAAAATTCATGCGCAGCCTTAGAACACCAAAAAAGTACAGGACATGTATTCGATTTTTCTAACGTAAAACTTATTGACCATCAGGATAATTATAAAGAAGATTATTTTTGGAAATGTGTCATATAAAAAGAAACAAAAATTGTGTAAATTATAAATCTGATACGGGCCAACTAAGCAACATTTATTGCAAAATTTTACATCATATATAGATTACCTCCGCCAGGTGACAAACCGAAGATTGACACTCGCATTGCACCGAAACTAGTCAGGCTGATCCTCACCCAGTCGTGGTGCATCCTTTGAATGTTGTGTTTGTATTTTAATTTTTCCAAAATTCTAGACCTATAAGTTTTATTTGTGTGTTTTCCAGAAATTGTTCATTATTGATGTAATTTATTTTTATTATAGTATTACTCCTGATGAAGTCACAAATGGTGACGAAATATTTAGTTGATGAGAAAATCAGAATTGCCCGACAGACCGCTTACCTGATATCCTAATAAATATATATATATATATATATATATATATATATATATATATATATATATATATATATATATTCGCACAGAAATATGATCTGCAATAAGCTCTGAGGAAGATGTGTCAAAGAGGGTACCTCAAGATTCGGTAATAGAATAGCTACTATATCTCTTATACCTCAAAATGGCGGGACTGGTGGCACTATACTATATGTTTGCCGATGACACTGCATTGTTCTATGAGGTTACAGATATAGAAATCCTGATGCAAATTATCGAGGCTGACCTGAAAAGGTTTCAGGACTGGCTAAGTTCTAACAAACTCATCCTGAATGTAAAAAAAAACTGTTGCAGTACTATTTAAACAGAAAAATAAAGAAACAAAAGCATTAAACATCAGAATGAATGGTATGAAAATTGAACAAAGAAGTGAACATACATACCTAGGGCTTAACATCGACACAAAACTGAAGTGGATTGGACACATTGATTATTTGGCAGCCAAGCTTACATCACTTATTGGAGCATTGAGAAAAGTTAGTCCCTATCTCAGTAATAGTTCAAGAAGATCGATTTACTATTCTATTTATTCTGTGCTTATGTATCTCATTAGCATTTGGTCAAATACTTTAGTTAACAACCTACTGAGACTTCAAAGGATACAGCATCGCGCTTTGAAGGCATTATACAACTTGCCATATGATACTCGAACAACTGAATTGTACAGTACCTTGGACATACCTAACATGAAACTCACCAAAGTGGTTGAACAGTGCAAACTGATTCATAAAATTGAGCATGGCTTACTTAAATGCAACACTGAGTTGAAAAAAAAACTGAATATACACAATCATGGAACCAGACAAATTGAAAACTTTAACCTAGGCAATATAAGAACAAATAAAGCGAAGAATTCACTGATCTACCAAGCCGTAACAGTTTTTAATAACCTACCAGAAGATCAAGAATCTAGAAAAAATTAATTCATGTGTAAACAACAGACTTGGGAAACTTATTAAGTTTTATAGAATCTTTTGATGGTGGGTTATTGACCTGAAATAAATGTAGAGTAAATTTTTATTACACCGTGAAATTTGGCCAAGTGTTCAATTTGAAAATAACTTTTGTTTAAATAAATATTAAAATATATTTCACAAAGAGTTCAGCGATAGATCAATCAACATTATTATAATAGTTATGTTCACTTAAATATATTTGTTGATTAAGGATAACAATTATGACATTGATGTTCTCAAAAAAAATCTAGCAATAAATTTCTCTTAAATTAACAAATTGAACTGAAAATCTAATCTGATCGTATTAATGTTTTTTAGGTATGTTATAGAACCTACAGTTACAAATCTGCAAACACAATCTTGTAATAAAAAAACTTCATCGTTTGCATGTGAACAGTGTGACTTCACTGCACCAACATTAGATAGAAAAATATTCCATGAACAAAAAACGCATAATGCAACGCACTTTAAGTGTCCTACTTGTAGTTTCGAAGCAAATGATAGATCAGTTTTTATTGATCATTTTAAAAATCATATGGATTTGAACCAACAGGTTATAAGCTGTCCGTTTTGTGAGTTGGAAATAGACAATGAGATTTCCTTGAAACATCACGTCGATACTGAACATTTGTACATAATGGAAGAATGTTTGCAGGAGGGTATGCTTAAGGATGATGAAAATATCATTACACCGACATCTGTGGACGATGTATTTGATAGGTCAAGGTAAACAAATCTCAAATTACATATTTAGGATACTTTCCTCAAATATCTGCTTCAATCTTATCTGATTTTTATTTACTGGCATAAGACAATACCAGTTGAGTATTGTATTCGAATAATTTTGTTAGTTTTAATCAAATTATATTAAAATATATTATTCAATAATATTATCTAAGTGAAGCATTGAGCTAAAGAATAACGTCCCTTTCATTATCAATTCTTACATAATTATCAAACAAATTATTTTAAAGTTGGGCAGTATTATTATGTATGCACACAGTTTTATACCAATTAATGAAGCAAATTTCACTTTTCAGAATTGAAACAACTTTTTCTACCACAGAAAATAAATTTGGAGAAATATATCAATGTGATCTGTGTTCATATAACGCTACAGACTTGATTACATTGGAGTCCCACCAAAAATTCGATCACATTACTGAGAGTCTAGAGTGCCCACGCTGCTTACAAAGCCAGTTTTCAAATGTACGAGAATTTTCGGATCACTTAAACCAACATTGCCCACAATGTCATTTCCAATCGAGCGATCCAAAGAAAGTTAGATTGCATGTATTGACACATGTCCCTAAGTACAAAAAATATAATGTTGGTGTTAAAACAAGTAGGCTTAATCATTGTATTAATTCTAATATGGTACCAGAACAAGAGGACAACATTTCAGATGGATTTCGAGAATGTTCTATATCGGAAATATCTGATCTAGACTTGAACGGGTTGGATGATGAACTTGAGAAGCAAAATATTTTTGGAGAAGAAATTCGGATTATATTTGAAGACTCGCTTAATGAAGATGATGGTTCCCTAGAAATGGCTAACTGTGAAAATGACCAAATGAGGATAGCAATAGATGACTCAATTGAAAGAGAATATTGTACCACAGAGCTGGAAAAAAATTATTTCCCTATTACAAACAATACTTATGAGGATTCTTTTGATTCAAGCAAAAAAGTTTCCAAAAGAAAACAACAAGAGGAAGAATCTCATAGATCTAGTGTAAATAGTTCTGAATGTAAATCGATTACTGTTAAAAAGTTCACTTTAGAATCAGACAAAAAACTAATGGATAAACCTGTAAGAATAATCAAAGTTCCCGAATTTCAGTGCTTTGATTGTTTAAATATATATAAAACTCGTTATACTTTGGTAGACCATCGAAAAAGACTGCATGGATTGAAGAAACCGCATAGTTGTACATACTGCATGGAAATTTTTGAAACTTATAGTTACTTGAAGTCGCACTATTATCGCATCCATAAGGTATCCTTCCATTATAAAGGGCCAATATTTAAATGTCCTTTATGTGAATACAATAGTATACATTTGAAGCAAACACAAAAACATATTATGAAAACTCATCAAAGGAGTGTTGCAGGATTTCAAAAACGAGGTGCCGTTTATTAGTAACATCTCTTAGTACATTCAATAAATGTAAATAAGTCCTAAAATTTTGATAATTATTTCTGAAATTATCGTTGAATAAAAGCCTGTTTTTTCTTTAACTAATTTCCAATATTGCAAATATGAAATATGTTTGGCCTAATAGTCCGGGAGCCAGGTAAAAATTTGGTCATTTCCTCTCGAACAATATTCGAATGAAAGTTATATATAATTTGTTGATTTATTCTAAAATGCAAGGAAAACACAGAGCTGAGCACAGAGTACAAAAAAATTGCGTATATTGGTTGAGAATATTAGGCTACTTAATTGAATCGAAAAGTACTAAATTTATTAGGATTCTACTCAAAATTTCAACCCAATAACACAATAGGGCCTTTGTAGCTAGATCATCGGTATAACTTAGACCCTTGAAGCGTATTTTACTAAGGAGGAAATGATCGAAAAAATATTTTTTTTCTTCATGCATGGGAGTCTACCGCCGCTCATTCCACCCAAGCAACCGTAACTGACGTTCACTAGGCTTTATGATACAACATACAACTCTGATGCATTCCACTAATGATGCTTGAGAGGAACTTGGTCATGTAAATCTGTTACTGGCTCCCGGACTATAATAGTATATTATGATATTAGGAGAATAAGTGATACTTTATGTGCTGAGCGTGGAAAGTTTGTCTGACGAACGTAGTGAGTCAGACAATCCATGCGAAGCACATAAAGTATCTTATTCTCCGAATATCATATACTATTTTTTCTTCAAACGTGTATAATTTCATTCGAAATAAAACAATAAAAGGAAACGAATTTATTAATAACGATAACAAGATTGAATCTTTAACTTATTTCACTGTATATTGCCTTTTTCGTATCGTTGTCATGGATACGTACGTGTTTGACATCCATTAAAACAAATATTTCAAATTCGGTGAAGAAAATGAGTTTAGAAATGTGTAATGATCCTCCCGAGGTGGTAGAGGCAGCTAGAATAGCTATATAAAACTTGCTGCCGACGAAATCTGCTGCAGTATATGAAGCTGCGTTTGTTAAGTTCAACAAATGGTGCAATGGAAAAAAAGTAGTGCAATACTCTGAGAACGTTTTGTTGGCATATTTTACCGAAATGGCACTGAAAATAAAGAGTTCTAGTTTGTGGGCTCATTATTCAATGATAAGGTCTGTGTTGAATTTGAAGCATAATGTGAACATTGAAAATTACAACAATTTGCGTGCATTTTTTTAAAAAGCAAGGAGAAGGTTATAAGCCAAAGAAATCGAGAGTCTTGTCAAGGGAACAGTTCAGCAAATTTTTGTCTGAAGCCCCAGATGAAAAGTATTTGGCGATGAAGGTAATAGTTTGTTTCACATTGTGCTAACCAACACTTAATTTTTTAGGTAGTTTTGATATTTGGAATATCTGGGGCAAGTCGTTGCGATGAACTAGTGAATATGACAGTTGATGATCTTGAAGATATGGGTTCTTTGCTGCTAATAAACATCCAACACTAAAACTAATAAGAGTAGAACCTTCAACGTCCTGGGTGATGAATATCTGAGCAAATATAGAAAGTACGTTAATTTGCGCCCTGCCGATTTTAGGGAACGACGTTTTTTTTTTTGAAATATCAAAATGGGAAATGTTATAAAGCTGTTATGGGTATCCATAAAATTGGTAGTGTAGCAAAAGACGTGGCATTGTATCTGAAGATTCCAAATTGGAAAGAATATACAGGGCATTGCTTAAGAAGAACTTCCGCAACAATGCTTGTTGATAGTGGGGTGGATATCACTACGCTGAAAAGGCATGGGGGTTGGAAATCTGATGCAGTTGCCGAAGGGTACCTCGAAGACTCTGTGCAAAGTAAAACCAAAATTGCTAAGAGAATTCTTCAACCTAGCTCCGCGGAAAATCTCGAACAATCTTCATTTAATGAACCCGATACAAGTAATGGATTTGTAAATGCCGTTCACTCTGGAAAAGTTGTTATGAATAGTACTGATATTGCAAGAAGTGGAGGATTCTTAAATGATGCAAATCTTCATAATTGTACTTTTACTATAAATATTTCGAATAAATAAATACCATTGTGAATAAATTCATAGTACTATAATGTGTTTATACGCTTAGGAGTATAAGTACTTATACTCCTAGTCATATAAATCACACTTAATGTCATTGAGGAACGTCACAAAAGTTATCACTTATATGACGTTTGAAGAAAAACATATTTTTAAAAAAGTTCTATGAATGTTAGTCAATAAAAAAAAAATTATACTGGATTTTTATGTTATTACTGCTACTTCTATATTGAACCTTATTGTAGTCTCAAAGTAATCCTTATTCAGATCTGTTTCTTATTTGTTCCTTCATGGATTATCAACAAAATACAAATTTATTTAAAAATGCCGAATATGAACTCAGATTTTGACAGATTTATGAAATAGAGAGATTTATCTTTTTCATGAATTTCGATACTTTCTTCAACTCGGAGCTTGTATTGGGTTGGGTTACGATAGGTTAGCTACATTGTTTGAAAAAAGAGGAAATCGACCGACAAAATCTGAGTTAATTCAGCTTTTTAATCCCAAAATAATGCATTTCATCGATGATGTAATGAAAATGAGAAAAATAAGTTATAAGTTTTTAGTATTGCATTCCTTCAATAATTATGAGAATTTATGTTAATTAAGAAAATGTGCGTTTCGAGTTATATTGGAAGGAAATTTTGAAAGACGATTTACCAGCAAGTTGTGATCCAGAAGTGTGTCCTGGAATCATTTTCGGCTTATTCAGCCCATTAATAAGCGAGGTTTGCATCGGAAGGAAGAAATGCTATTCTACAAAAAATGTCACAGGAGGTGGACATGGGAGAGCCCAGATGTAGTGTTGAGTAGGACATAAAAGAGGCAGTACATTTGTCCCGTTCATGACGTCAAAATGTAAGACCGGCTCAATATTTTATATTGTACTGCTTCAAATTTTATGACGCGGGTGTCGCGCTAGGCGCTACTTACTTACATACTTTCCGTCTCCGTAAAACTATAGGATGAAGACAAAGGGGAAGTGAGACGCATGCTACAAATTTATTGCATTATTGCTTTTCGAGTCTCGTCGAGCGATAAGGAAATATCATATGAGGCACGTATTGAAGCGACTGTTTTGCTTTTGAATATCCTAACCCTAGCTTTTTTATTATATCCTTCAAAATATATTTGTTTATATTTTTATTTATCTACTTACAAACAATATTCACTATGCTTATCGTTTCATATCACTTTGCGATACTTATTATTATATATCATCAATCAGAGTTCAGACTCTAACTATTGTACTGCAATAAAATCAAATGTCATATTCGTAACTTCAAACGTATCGCCGAGCTTCAGTACGCCTCGCGTTATTTGAAGTGGGACATTGTACTGGCTCAGTACAAAAAAAAAGGTACTCTTACAAACTCATTTTCATGTCGTGTCCTACCCAACACTACCCAGATGGTAGAACTCGTAACGAGATCGATTTCATAATCTCAGACAAATTGTCAATTGTAACAGTACCTACATAACAACTGTAGGACAAGCAGCAACCATCGAATGGTACGATGCAAGATATAAATGGAACTTGACAGAGAAAGATTGAAATTGATAAAGAAAACAATCATGGACAATACCAAAAGATATCCAGGGATTTTAAATTCATGTTATTAACAGACTTACTCAGAAACAAATATTAACAGCCTAAACAGTGCTATAACCGAGACCCTAAAGGAAAGCCAACGGATATTCCACGCCAACACTAAAAGAGAAGATAGAATCAGCCAGACCACAACATATCTGATACTCGAACGCAACCAGATGAGAAGCAATAGAAATACTACCAGGGAAGAATTATAAGCGAATAACAAGGAAATCTCCAAAGCAACCAGACGGGACATCAGAAATTACCAAGTGTTAGTTTGAATGGTTTCGACAATGTTTCTTCTGTATTTGTGGAATTCTGGACTTCCATTGTCTATAAAAATATATCTGAAACAAAAATAAAAGAAAAGAAAATTTGATTAGTAAGTGGCAAGAAAAGAAAATAGCTGAAAAATTAAATTCAATGAATTAGTAGTATCTGAAAAAAGGAATGAAATAATATTAGTAAATAATAAGTTGGAAAATGGTGAAAAAATAAAATTATACAATATACACGACGTTTCGGTTAGTTGGGTATCTCTAACCGTTCTCAAGTGTAAACTGATTATCAGAGTTTGGATTGATCTTTATATACTCCCTTGATCAGTTGTGCCGTGTTGGGCGTCTCTCCCATTGGGCGAGGGGAGGAGCTTGAGACCACTGATACGCGCCAGGATTGGTCGCCACGCGTTTGCCACTTCAACACTGGGTTTACTGAAAACTTCATGGTTCTGTTGGATGAAAGCAGCTTCCTTGAATTTCGTCGTTTCGCCAGTTCTGTTCCCGGTGGATAATCCTAGCATCGTTCCACTTAATGTTGTGATGTTTTGTCCATGCGTGATCAGCAATTCCCGATTTCGATGTTTCGGCTCTTCGTGTGTGTATTTGATGTTCTCCGATCCTAACATTAAGAGGTCTCTTCGTTTCACCGATGTATGAATCTCCACATTCACAGGGCACAAGGTATACGCAATTCTTATTGTCCGGGGGTCCATCTGGTTTAGTTTTGGTCAGCCTGCTTCTTAAGGTGTTGTCCGACTTGAACGCTGTTTTGATGTTGTACTGCTGAGCGATTCGCCTTATCTTCTCGGATATTCCCTTCACATAAGGTATGGTTATCATCTGCCAATTCGGGTTCTCCTCTCGTGTGGTTCTGTTCTGTTGACATTCCGCGATAGTCCTTGTTATTATCTTCTTGTTGTAACCGCTTTGTACCGCATGAAGTTTTCAGTAAACCCAGTGTTGAAGTGGCAAACGCGTGGCGACCAATCCTGGCGCGTATCAGTGGTCTCAAGGTCCTCCCCTCGCCCAATGGGAGAGACGCCCAACACGGCACAACTGATCAAGGGAGTATATAAAGATCAATCCAAACTCTGATAATCAGTTTACACTTGAGAACGGTTAGAGATACCCAACTAACCGAAACGTCGTGTATATTGTATAATTTTATTTTTTCACCATTTTCCAACTTATTATTTACTAATATTATTTCATTCCTTTTTTCAGATACTACTAATTCATTGAATTTAATTTTTCAGCTATTTTCTTTTCTTGCCACTTAATAATCAAATTTTCTTTTCTTTTATTTTTGTTTCAGATATATTTTTATAGACAATGGAAGTCCAGAATTCCACAAATACAGAAGAAACATTGTCGAAACCATTCAAACTAACACTTGACGCCCGGTACGGACCCGGTACGAGCAAGATTATCAGAGCATACGAGAAGATCAGACTCAAACTCACAAAAGAGGAATGTCATATAAAATTCCTAACCACAGCAAGAGATAACAACATCATACCCGTTGGATTCATCCTCAAGACCCAAATAGTAGGAAGCAGAGCCCGCCGAATATTGGAAAACGCGAGCAGAGCACTAATGAGATCCCAGATAAACTACCACAGGTGGAAACGAGCAACATACCAAGAAGAGGCAATTCAAAGTTTCGAAGAAATCAGAGAAATTCTGGAAGAAGTGGACTACGAACCCATTTTCGAGAAAATTGAGACGACGTGCCAAAAGCATGATTTCGCCACCAGAAGAAACAAGAAAACAAACAACGCAGACTTCAAGAGCACCAACATCCTGGAACACAGAAAACAGTACCAAATATAAGGACCATAGTTAACACTTCATCACGCAAGCTTACACTCATGGAAGAACAAGTTTTAGCCAAAGGTCTCAAATTTGCAATAACACCCAAGGAAACTCCGATACTGGACATCATAAGCTCAGTTGAAACAGCCCACCTGGATCAAGAAGAAATGGATGAATTCCGCTGGAAAGTCCGCACTGCATTGGATAAACGGAATAATCCAACACCCAACATCACCAAATCCGAAGAATCAGCTTTGAGGGCCCTGAACAAGGACCAATCAATCAAAATACTACCAGCTGATAAAGGAAACGCCACCGTCGTCATGGACATCAGCCTATACGACAATAAAATCAAGTATGTACTCCAAAAAGGGAAATATAGACCAATTACAAAGGATCCAACCCCAAGCATCGAGAGGAAGATCTATCAGACACTGAAGAAATACAAGAATCATTTGGAGGACAAAACTAGAACAATGCTAACACCACATCATAGCAAGACACCTCATCTTTACGGGCTCCCCATAATTCACAAAACAGGAATACCTCTCAGGCCAATTACTAGTTCCAGGAATTCACCAACAAGTAATCTCGCGAATTTTCTGTTGAAAATCATCCAGCCTTTACAAGGGAAAACAACATCATTTGTCAAGAACTCCAGCCACTTCGTGGAAATGATCAAGGACGTCAAACTAGGACCCAACGAACAGCTCATCAGTTTTGATGTAGATAATATGTACCCAAACATCCCACGGCAGGAATCCCTGGACATCATCAAGTCAAAATTACAGGAGGATGATACTCTGACAGACAGAACATCTATACCCATTGAAGGAGTAATTGATCTGTTGGGATGTTGCATTAATAATTCTTATTGCCAGATTAAAAGAAGAATTCTACTCCCAGGACGATGGATTACCAATGGGATCACCACTCTCACCAGTAATAGCCAACATTTACATGGAGTGGTTCGAAGGCCAAGTGATAGAATCATCTCCAGTGAAACCAAAGATGTGGCTAAGATATGTGGACGATACTTTCATCATTTGGAAAGGGACCGCTGCCGAGTTGGACGAGTTTTTGAACCATATAAACAGCTTTCGCACCACCATCAAATTCACGATGGAGAAAGAAAAGGATTCCAGCCTACCCTTTCTAGATGTTCTGGTTAAACATAACAATAATCACATCAGTACGTCAGTCTACAGAAAACCCACACACACAGGCCAATACCTCAACTCCGCTTCGAATCACTCAATGAGCACGAAGAAAGGAATAATCAGGACACTGTTCAGGAGAGCGACAACAATTTGCAGCGATCCCCGACTCATGGAACAGGAAATATCTAACATCGAAAGGGACCTGATACAAAGCGGTTACAACAAGAAGATAATAACAAGGACTATCGCGGAATGTCAACAGAACAGAACCACACGAGAGGAGAACCCGAATTGGCAGATGATAACCATACCTTATGTGAAGGGAATATCCGAGAAGATAAGGCGAATCGCTCAGCAGTACAACATCAAAACAGCGTTCAAGTCGGACAACACCTTAAGAAGCAGGCTGACCAAAACTAAACCAGATGGACCCCCGGACAATAAGAATTGCGTATACCTTGTGCCCTGTGAATGTGGAGATTCATACATCGGTGAAACGAAGAGACCTCTTAATGTTAGGATCGGAGAACATCAAATACACACACGAAGAGCCGAAACATCGAAATCGGGAATTGCTGATCACGCATGGACAAAACATCACAACATTAAGTGGAACGATGCTAGGATTATCCACCGGGAACAGAACTGGCGAAAACGAAAATTCAAGGAAGCTGCTTTCATCCAACAGAACCATGAAGTTTTCAGTAAACCCAGTGTTGAAGTGGCAAACGCGTGGCGACCAATCCTGGCGCGTATCAGTGGTCTCAAGCTCCTCCCCTCGCCCAATGGGAGAGACGCCCAACACGGCACAACTGATCAAGGGAGTATATAAAGATCAATCCAAACTCTGATAATCAGTTTACACTTGAGAACGGTTAGAGATACCCAACTAACCGAAACGTCGTGTATATTGTATAATTTTATTTTTTCACCATTTTCCAACTTATTATTTACTAATATTATTTCATTCCTTTTTTCAGATACTACTAATTCATTGAATTTAATTTTTCAGCTATTTTCTTTTCTTGCCACTTACTAATCAAATTTTCTTTTCTTTTATTTTTGTTTCAGATATATTTTTATAGACAATGGAAGTCCAGAATTCCACAAATACAGAAATTACCAAAGTTAGCAAATTCAAGAAACAATAGAAACAAATAAAAGCAAGAAAGTACTGCGCACCCGTCCCATCGTAGGCAAAACTGAAATAACCAAACTAAAAAAACAAGCAAGGTAACGTTACTTCAAATCGAGACGAAATTCTGAGAATTGTGGAAGATTTGCATTATGAATAATGAAAAAGCCGGCAACAGGAACCTCTGAATCCTATTACACTAACACGGGAGCAAAGCATCGTAAACCAGTGATCTGAAGAGATGCCAGAAATCAATAATAAATCACCCGGAGAAGATGAAGTGGTTGCAGAAGCAATAAAAGCTGAAAGCTCTTTTTTGCTGAAGAAAATAATACAAGCGCTCTTTAACCTTTGCCTGCAGGAAAGTACTATTCCGGAGATGTGGTATGGAGCGACCACTATTTTGCTCCATAAAAAGGGAGACAAAGCAAACCTCAAAAATTAGCGTCCCATACCTCTCCTTAGCAATATATACAAACTGTTTACCAGAATCTTAACATCAAGACTGGAGAATAAACTTGCTTTACCAACCAAGAGAGCAAGCCGTATTCCGGCGATCAGGTTTCGGAACTAATGATCACCTGCAGGGTATTAAGACCCTCATCGAGAAAACTGTCTAATACAATAGACCACTAGTCCTCCTGTTGATAGACTTCCACAAGGCATTTGACACATTCGAACTGAAAGCAATAATGGAAGCCCTGAGAGAATGTCGAGTCGGCTATAGATACTCAAAACTGATCTATAATGTATATAAGAACGCTTTCCATATCTGTCAAATTACATGATTACAGCAACCGCATTAAAGTCGGAGGTATAAGACAAGGAGATACTATGTCTCCAAAGCTATTCATAACCGTTCTAGAAAATGCTTTCAAGAAGCTCGATTGGGAGTCTAGGGGTATAAACATAGACGGTTGTAAACTAAGTCACCTTCGCTTCGCTGACGACATTATCCTAACGACCGATAATCTAGGAGAGATGAAACAGATGATCCATGAATTGGAAGAAGCATGTTCTGGTGTTGGACTGAAAATGAACTTTTCCAAAACTAAGATTATGACAAATCTTCTAATGAGTGAAGGCATAAGAATGGAAAACACCGGAATTGAAATGGTCGACAACTATATATACCTGGGCCATGAAATACGAATATCGAAGGAAAACCAGACATGCG